>JAEOAD010001373.1:0-124530 GCA_036365145.1 Orientallactaga sibirica
AACCGGCTCTGCTCAGTCCCCATTTGCCCAGGCCACAGAGCAGGGGCGGGTGCCTCTTGGACTCGGAGATAGTCGTGTTCCTGCGATGTAGGGGGCATGGTGCTCTCTTGCCCTCATGGGCAAGGGGTGGGAAGCCCTCACCTGGGGAGCCAGTGTGCACCCCATGAAACCCGTCGCCGGGACGCAGGCAGGGCCGCCCTACAGGAAGACAGGCGTCAGCCAGTGCGCCCGGCCCGCATTCAAGCCCCAGGTGGGAAGAGTGGAAGGAACAGGAGGGAGGAGCAGGAGAAGCAGGTTGCACCTGGCCAGCAGCGAAATCCCACTTAATCCTGTCTGCTGGCCCTCCCAGGACCAGCGCTCTCAGCCAACACTGTGCCCTGGTAAAAGTCCTGCAGAAATCCCGTGCGGCCACAGCTGGCTTATGGAGCCACATAGCTGCCACAGAGCTTGGAAGGAAGAGAAGACCCAGGGCCTGGAGACGTGGCTGGAGCTGGGCCGGGCCACGGGATCCTCAGGCGGAGTCTCCAGCACCGAAGAGCAACACCAGCAGCAGCAGCAGGAGCAGCAGGGCTTCTGAGGCCCATCACTCCCCAAAGCCCGCCAAGCCCAGGTGATCCTCGTCAGCTGCAGGATCCTGGCCAGCAGGCGGCAGCCTTCTTCCCAAGGGCGGGAGCATTGTACAGATGGGGCGGATAAATCTGTCAAATCCAGCCAGTGTGCCTCAGGAGGAGTCCTGCCTCTATCCCAAACCAGCCTCTGCAGGCCCAGCCCCCCGAACACGTAGGTGGCTTACTGGGGGTACAGCGAAAAATGGAAGCAGTGTCACAGCCAAGAAAATCGCCCCACTCAGGCCAAGGCCAGAAAGAGATTTCAAGTAGTTGTGCTCCAGGAGATGGGTGCCGCTCCGGAAGCATGGCACACAGTGGTGAAACTGGGATCTGAGGCTGGAGGCTGCACCTTTGCACCGCTGCCTGGAATGGACTCAGGTCCCGAATCCATTACAGGGACAGGTTCTGCAGCCACTGCTCACTCTGCCTGCCCAAGGAGTCACAGGCTTGAAGGCCACACATACCCGCCATTGGCTGAGGCAGTGAATTGCCGGCATGAATCATCACTCACGGCTCACACTGCACGACTGCGCCCCGTCCATCAGGATCGGTGCACTAGGGACGGGTACAGAGGTTTCATTCCGACTCTCTTGGTGTGGTGTTCAGCGAGCATGGGGACATTGGAAATCGGAGTTTTTCTTACGCCGCCTTTACTGGCCCCGGTGAAATCACTGCAATCAGCTTCAGCCCTCAGTTCACATCCTCGACCTGTCTTTCTCGCCTGTTTCCCTGGACACACTGCTCCTGATGCTTCCAGCTGGCAACACTCACGCACTTAACCGTCTTGGTTGTTTCAGGCGTTTATTCAAAACCCAGTACAAACAGTTTTGAATTATATTATTCATCGAACTGTCTATCAGCTAACATTGGATGGTTTATACCTGTATCTATTTATTATTATTTCTTGATTGGTGGGTTTTCTGAGCCGAACTCGCTCACAGCACAGGCTGGGCTGGATGTCACCAGCTCTTCTGGGGGCTGGCAGGAAGGAACTCCACAGGGGCTCGTCCATTGGCTGGGATGAGGCAAACTCCACCACGCCCTGGCCAGCTTCGCGACTTTCACCTCAGGTCTCTTCGCCCTCCCGAGGGCCTTCAGCTATTAGTTGTGGGAGGAAGGAAACTTTATACCCATACCTCAGAGACTTTCTCTCCTATCTTGTCACTAGATTAAATTAGATCGCAATACTCCCCGAATAACCTTGGCTATTTCTTTGGCCCTAATAACCAGGCGCCAATGGAAATGGGAGAAGATGGGGCTGGGACTAGAGGCAGGTCTCATTGGTGGGCTGGGGTTGCCTAAGTTTCCTATGGCAGGTCCTGTGGAATTTCAAGCAATGAGCGGACCAAACAGCCAAGCACACAGGGAGGAAAAAAAAAAAAACACTGCCCCAAAAACGAAAATGAAAGAGTCAAAAATCCATTCAGAGACACTGCCAGGCAGAGAAGTGAGACAACTGGAAAGGAAGCAGGATAACCCCAGCAGCTTGATGGAAGGGCGGGGATGATCTAAGGAGTACATAGAGAAAGAGCGGATATTTGTCATGCCCTGACAGGGGACTGTGTTTGCACCCCTGCTGTGAAGGGTTAAAAGGGCTGATGGAAAGCGCGTCCCTGAGCCAAGCGCCGGTGAAGTTGTGTAGGGGCAGGGCCTCCCTTAAGATCAGGGACCATCCCTTGTGGTCAGGGCTTGTGGAAGACCTTGGGGGTGGGAGAGCGTGATGCACAAGGGAGCTGGCCAATAAGAGGCATCAGGATGCTGGAGACGGGAGGGCCGCCAGAGCCTGGGGCCATGGATTCAGTGACCTGCAGGGAAGTGGCGAGGGCTCTCACGCCCACTGCCCTGGGGCTGGCAGTGAGCCCAGCAGTGACAGGCGGTGAAGTGCATCAAATGAGCTAGGTGGGGGGCGTCGCCGCGCGGTGAGCCACTCCTGGCACCAGCTGAGCAGCGGATGGGCATGGGATGGGGATGAGGATCGGGATGGGCATGGAGGCCGGAAGCTGATGCTGAGCCCAGAGTGGAAGGAAGTACAACGTCGCCTGGGCACCCCCCACAATACAAGCTGCTGAAAGCCTTGTTGAAACTCTCGGCCCTTGCCCGTGACTCCATGCATCCTGGGGGCGGGCTTCAGGAAGACGGAGGAAGGGGCGCAAACACACGCCTTGGGCCCTTGGCGTGGGTTGGCTTACCGCTGGAAGAGGCTGGATCGGCCAGCAGGCCAGTGTGGAAGGCTGACATTGGAGAGATGTCCCAGGGAGAACCGGCTCTGCTCGATCCCCCATTTGCCAGGCCACAGGCAACCCAGGAGGCAGGTGCCTCTTGGACTCAGAATAGTCGTGTTCCTGCCGATGTGAGGGCATGGTGCTCTTGCCCTCGCTGAGCAAGGGGTGAGCCCCACCTGGGAACCAGTGTGCACCCCATGAAACCCGTCGCTTCTGCGCGGGCAGGGCACCACTCCCCTCGGGGACAGGCGTCCAGCCCAGTGCGCCGAGCCGCATTCCAAGCCCCAGGTGGGGAGTGGAAGGAACAGGAGGAGGGGAGGAGCAGGAGAGCAGGGGGTTGCACCTGGCCGGCAAGCGAAATCCACTTAATCCTGTCTGCTGGCCCTCCCGGGACCAACTCTCAGCCCAGCACTGTACCTGGAAGGGGTCACTGCAGAAATCCGTGCAGCCACAGCTGGCTTATGGAGCCACATAGCTGCCACAGAGCTTGGAAGGAAGAAGGCCCAGGGCCTGGAGCGTGGCTGGAGCTGGGCCGACCCCGGGGATCCTCCAGGCGGGTCTCCCAGCACCGAAGAGCAACACCAGCAACGAGCAGGGCAGCAGGGCTTCTGGGGCCCATCCTCCCCCAAACCCGCCAACCCAGGTGATCCTCGTCAGCTGGGATCTGGCCAGCCAGCGGCAGCCTTCTTCCCCAAAGGGCGGGAGCATTATTGCACAGATGGGGCGGATAAATCTGTCAAATCCAGCCAGTGTGCCTCAGGAGAGTCCTGCCTCTATCCCAAACCAGCCTCTGCAGGCCCAGCCCCCGAACACGTGGGTGGCTTACTGGGGTACAGAAAAATGGCAGCAGTGTCACAGCCAGAAGTCGCCCCCTCAAGGCCAAGGCCAGAAGAGATTTCAAGTAGTTGTGCTCCAGGAGATGAGTGCCGCTCAGGAAGCATGGCACTGCCCAGTGATGAAAACTGGGATCTGAACTGGGCTGCAGCTGCACCGCTGCCCCTGGAATGGACTCAGGTCCCGAATCCATTGCAAGGGACAGGTTCTGCAGCCCTGCTCACACTCTGCCTGCCCAGGAGTCACAGGCTTGAAGGCCACACATGCCCCGCCATTGGCTGGGCAGTGGTCGGACCGGCATGAATCATCACTCACGGCTCCACACTGCGACTGCGCCCCGTCCATCAGGATCCGGTGCACTGGGCCAGGTGCAGAGGTTTCATTCGACTCTCTTAGTGTAGTGTTCAATGACATGGGGACATTAGAAATCAGGGATTTTTTTATGCCGCCCCTATGGCCCCGGTGAAATCACTGCAGTCGGCACAGCCCTCAGTTTCACATCGACCTGTCTTTCTCGCCTGTTTCCCTGGACACTTTCTCCTGATGCTTCCAAGCTGTAACACTCTGCGCAACCGTCTTAGTTGTTTCAGGCGTTGTTCAAAACCCAGCTGACAGTTTTTGAATTATAATTATTCATCGAACATCTATCAGCTTATTGGATGGTTTATACCTGTATCTATTTATTATTTCTTGATTGGTGGGTTTTGGCAGGAACTCTGTCTGGCACAGAGGCTGAGCTGGATGTCACCAGCTCTTCTGGGAGCTGCGGGAAAGACTCCACAGGGCTCGTCCCATTGGCTGGGATGAGAGGCAAACTCCACCACGCCCAAGCAGCTTCTGGCAACTTTCATCAGGTCTCATACCGCCCTCCCAGGGCCTTTGGCTAAGTAGTTGTGGGAGGAAGAAAACTTTATACCCATACCTCCAGAGACTTTCTCTCCTATCTTGTCACTGAATTAAATTAGATATGCAATACTCCCAGAATAACTTGAGGCTATTTCTTTTGGCCTAATAACCAGGCGCCAATGGAAATGGGAAGATGGGAGCTGGGACTGGGCAGGGTCTCGGGGTGGGTGGGCTGGGGCTGCCTAGAGTTTCCTGGCGGGTCCTGTGGAATTTCAAACATTGAGCGGACCAAACAGCCAAGCACACAAGGAGGAAAAAAAAAAAAAAACTGCCCCAAAAACGAAATGAAAAGTCAAAAATCCATTCAGGACACTGCCAGGCAGAGTGAGACAGTGGAAAGGAAGCAGGATGTTGCAGCTTGATGGAGAGGAGAGAAGTCTAAGGAGAAGTACGCTGGGGAGAAAGGAGAACGGATGTTGTCATGCCTGACAGGGGACTGTGTTTGCACCCCTGCTGTGAAGGGTTAAGCGGGCTGATGGGCGCGTCACAGGCAAGCCCAGGTGAAGGTGTGGGTGTGTGGGGCAGGGCCTATGGAGCAGGCGACCATCCTAGTGTGTCGGATCAGAACAGCCAGGAGTGTTCTGGGAGAAACGTGATGCACAAAGGCCTAGTTGGCAATAAGGGGGAGCCGAGAGGTCTCAGGATGTGGGATGCTCTCTAAGGCGGGGAGGCCGGGGCGGGCGCCACTGCCCTGGTTCAGGCTCTGTGGAAGTCGACCCAGTGCGGAGTGCGAGCAGGCATCCTGGGAGGACCAGCCGCTGCCCTGGGAGCTGGCAGTGAGCTATGCAGCTGACGGAGGCGATGACCACGCAGTGAAGTGCCATCAAAGAGCTAGGTGAAGGCGTCGCCGCGCGGGTGAGCAGCTCTGGCACCAGCCAGGGCAGCGGATGGGCATGGGGATGGGGATGAGGATCGGGATGGGCATGGAGGCCAAGCTGATGCTGCGGGCCGGAGTGGAAGGAGTACAACGTCGCCTGGGCACCCCTGAAGCCACACAAGCTGCTGAAGCCTTGCTGGAAACTCTCGGCCTTGCCCATGACTCCATGCATCCTGGGGAGGCGGGCTGGGAAGACGGAGGGCTGGCGCAAACACAGCCTTGGGCCCATGGCGACTGGTTGTGAGGCTGGAAGAGGCTGGATCGGCACCAGGGATGCAGTGTGGAAGGCTGACATTGGAGGATGTCCCAGGAGAACGGCTCTGCTCCACGATCCCCCATTTGCCAGGCCACAGGAAACCCAAGGAGGCGGGTGCCTCTTGGACTCGGAGATAGTCGTGTTCCTGCGATGTGAGGGCATGGTGCTCTCTTTTCCTCGCTGAGCAAGGGATGAGCCCTCACCTGGGGAGCCAGTATGCCCCATGTAAACCCGTCACTTCTGGGAGCGCAGGCAGGGCCGCTCCCACGGGAAGACAGGCGTCAGCCCCAGTGCGCCCGGCCCGCATTCAAGCCCCAGGTGGGAAGAGTGGAAGGAACAGGGAGGGAGGAGCAGGAGGAAGCAGGTTGCACCTGGCCAGCAGCGAAATCCCATAATCCTGTCTGGCCCTCCCGGGACCAGCGCTCTGGCCCAGCACTGTGCCCCTGGAAAGAGTCCTGCAGAAATCCCGTGCGGCCACAGCTGGCTTATGGAGCCACATGGCTGCCACAGAGGCTTGGAAGGAAGAAGACCCAGGGCCTGGGCGTGGCTGGAGCTGGGCAGGCCACGGGATCCTCAGGCGGAGTCTCCAGCACCGAAAGGCAACACCAGCAGCAGGGCTTCTGAGGCCCATCCTCCCAAAGCCAGGCCCACCCAGGTGATCCTCGTCAACTGCAGGATCTGGCCAGCAGGCGGCAGCCTTCTTCCCCAAGGGCGGGGCATTGTACCACAGATGGGGCGGATAAATCTGTCAAATCCAGCAGGTGTGCACTCAGGGAGGTCTGCCTCTATCCCAAACCAGCCTCTGCAGGCCCCTGAACACGTGGGTGGCTTGCTGGGGTACAGCGAAAAATGGCAGCAGTGTCACAGCCAGAAAATCGCCCCACTCAAGGCCAAGGCCAGAAGAGATTTCAAGTAGTTGTACTCAGGAGATGAGTGCCGCTCAGGAAGCATGGCACTTTGCCCAGTGAAACTGGGATCTGAACTGGGCTGCACCTTTGCGCTGCCTGGGATGGACTCAGGTCCCCCGAATCCGTACAAGGGACAGGTTCTGCAGCCACTACTCACACTCTGCCTGCCCAGGAGTCACAGGCTTGAAGGCCACACATACCCCGCCATTGGCTGGGCAGTGGTCGGACGGCATGAATCATCACTCACGGCGCCACTGCGACTGCGCCCCCGTCCATCAGGATCGGTTTTTAAGGGACGGAGTGCAGAGGGGTTTCATTCCGACTCTCTTAGTGTGGTGTTCAGCGAGCATAGGACATTAGAAATCAGGGATTTTTCGCCGCCTTCCCCTATAGCCCAGTGGAAATCACTGCAATCAACTTCAGCCCTCCAGTTCACATCGACCTGTCTTTCTCGCCTGTTTCCCTGGACACACTGCTCCCCTGATGCTTCAAGCTGTGGCAACACTCACACAACCATCTTGGTTGTTTCAGCGTTGTTCAAAACCTTGGCCTGACAGTTTTAGTTATATTATTCATCGAACTATCTATCAGCTTATTGGATGGTTTATACCTGTATCTATTTATTATTTCTTGATTGGTGGGTTTCTGAATGAGGAACTCTGTCTGGCACAGGCTAGGCACCCAGATATCACCAACTCTTCTGGGGCTGGCGGGAAGAGCTCTGGGGGCTCGTCCCATTGGCTGGGATGAGGAGGCAAGCTCACCACGCCCCAAGCAGCTTCTGCAGAAACTTTCACACCAGGTCTCCTTCGCCCTCCGAGGGCCTTGGCTGGTAGTTGTGGGAGGAAGAGAAACTTTATACCCATACCTCAAGGGCTTTCTCTCTATCTTGTCACTAGATTAAATTATTAGACAGCAATACTCCCAGATAACAGCAGGCTATTTCTTTTGGCCTAATAACCAGGCGCCAATGGAAATGGAAGATGGGGCTGGACTGGGAAGAGGTCTCAGTGGGTGGGCTGGGGCTGCTAAGTTTCTAGATCCTGTGGAATTTCAAGCAATGAAACGGACCAAACAGCCAAGCACACAAAGGGAGGACAAAAAAAACACTGCCCCAAAAATGAAAATGAGTCAAGAGAAATCCATTCAGAAAGTTTGCCAGGCAGAGAAGTGAGACAACTGGAAAGGCAGGATGTTAGCAGCTTGATGGAGGCGGGGATGATCCTAAGGAGAGTACATAGAAAAAGGCGGATATGTTGTGTACTGCAAAGGGACTGTATTTGCACCCCTGCTGTGAGAAGGGTTAAAAGGAGCTGATGGAAAGCACGTCTGAGCCCAAGCGCCAGGTGAAGGAATTGTGGTTGTGTGGAGCAGGGCCTCCTTGCGGTCAGCGACCATCCCTCTAGTGTGATCGCGGAGGGCTTGTGGCAGAACAGCCAGGGTGTTCTGGGAGGAAGCATGTGATGCACAGGAGCCTAGCTGGCCAATAAAGCACAGCGAGCCGGAGGGTGGGTCCAGGATGTGGGGTATATAAAAAGGCCAGGAGGGCCAGGCGGGCGCCAGAGCTCTGCAGGGCCATGGATTCAGGCTCTGTAGAAGGCAGGCCAGGTGCAGGGAGTGAGGGAGGCATCTCCGGGGACAGACCCACTGCCCTGGGAGCTGGCAGTGAGCTGCGCTCCGCGCCCACGAGTCAGCAGTGACCACGCGGTAAGTGCCATCAAAAGAGCTAGGTGGGAGCGTCCCGCCCATGGTGAGCAGCTCTGGCACCAGCCAGGCAAGCGGATGGGCATGGGGATGGGGATGAGGATCGGGATGGGCATGGAGGCCAAGCTGATGCTGCGGGCCAGGTGGAAGTACAACGTCCGCCTGGGGCTTTCTGAAACCACACAAGCTGCTGAAAGCCTTGTTGAAACTCTCGGCCTTGCCCATGACTCCATGCATCCGAGAGCGGGGCTTCAGGAAGGCGGAGAAGGGCTGGCGCAAACACACGCGCCTTGGGCCTTGGCGTGATTTGGCTTGAGGCTGGAAGAGGCTGGATTCGGCAGGGCCAGTGTGGAAGGCTGACATTGGAGGGGATGTCCCAGGGAGAGCACTGGCTCTGCTCGATCCCCATTTGCCAGGCCACAGGACTTAAGGAAAGGGGGTGCCTCTTGGAGCTCAGAATGGTCGTGTTCCTGCCGATGTGAGGGGGCATGGAGCTCTCTTGCCTCGCTGAGCAGGGTGATGAGCCCTCACCTGGAAACCAGTGTGCACCCCATGAAACCTGTCACTTGTGGGCGCAGGCAGGCCACCGCTCATGGGAGAAGACAGGCGGTCAGCCCAGTGCGCCCGGCCGCGTTCAAGCCCCAGGTGGGAAGAGTGGAAGGAACAGGAGGAGGGGAGGAGCAGGAGAAACTGAGTTGCACCTGGCCAGCAAGCAAATCCCACTTAATCCTGTCTGCTGGCCCTCCCGGGACCAGCGCTCTCCAGCCCAGCACTGTGCCCTGGTAAAGAGTCCTGCAGAAATCCGTGCGGCCACAGCTGGCTTATGGAGCCACATAGCTGCCACAGAGCTTGGAAGGAAGAAGACCCAGGGCCTGGAGGCGTGGCTGGAGCTGGAGGCAACCACGCGGGATCCTCCAGGCGAGGTCTCCCAGCACGAGGCAACACCAGCAGCAGCAGGGCAGCAGGGCTTCTGAGGCCCATCCTCCCCAAAACCGCTTAGGTGATGATCTCGTCAACTGCAGGATCTGGCCAGCAGGCGCCTTCTTCCCCCAGGCGGGAGCATTGTGCCACAGATGGGGCGGATAAATCTGTCAAATCCAGCCAGTGTGCCTCAGGGAGGAGTCCTGCCTCTATCCCAAACCAGCCTCTGCAGGCCAGCCCCCAGAACGTGGGTGGCTTACTGGGGTACAGCGAAAAATGGCAGCAGTGTCACAGCCAAGAAAGTCGCCCACTCAAGGCCAAGGCCAGAAGAGATTTCAAGTTGTTGCTCCAGGAGATGAGTGCCGCTCAGGAAGCATGGCACTTTGCCCAGTGATGAAAACTGGGATCTGAACTGGGCTGCACCTTTTGCACCGCTGCCCCTGGAATGGACTCAGGTCCTCGAATCGTACAAGGGACAGGTTCTGCAGCCACTGCTCACTCTGCCTGCCCAGAGTCCCTAGGCTTGAAGGCCACACATACCCCCGCCATTGGCTGAGGCAGTGGTCGGACGGCATGAAAATCATCACTCACGGCGCCACACTGCGACTCGCCCCGTCCATCAGGATCCGGTGCACTAGGGCCAGGTGCAGAGGTTTCATTCGACTCTCTTAGTGTGGTGTTCAGCGAGCATGGGGACATTAGGAAATCAGGGATTTTTTCGCCGCCGCCCCTATAGCCCGGTGGAAATCACTGCAATCAACTTCAGCCCTCCAGTTCACATCGACCTGTCTTTCTCGCCTCTTTCCCTGGACACACTGCTCCCTGATGCTTCCAAGCTGGCAACACTCTATAACCGTCTTGGTTGTTTCAGGCGTTTGTTCAAAACCTTGGCCTGACAGTTTTGAATTGTAATTATTCATCGAACTGTCTGTCTAGCTTATTGGATGGTTTATACCTGTATCTATTTTATTATTTCTTGATTGGTGGGTTTTACAGCGAGGAACTCTGTCTGGCACAGGCTGAGCTGGATGTCACCAGCTCTTCTGGGGCTGGCAGGGAAGGAACCCCACAGGGCTCGTCCCATTGGCTGGGATGAGGCAAACTCCACCACGCCCAAGCAACTTCTGGCAACTTTCACATCAGGTCTCCTTCGCCCTCCCCGAGGGCCTTCAGCTAGTAGTTGTGGGAGGAAGAGAACTTTATACCCATACCTCAGAGACTTTCTCCTATCTTGTCACTGAATTAAATTAGATCGCAATACTCCCGAATAACCTTGAGCTATTTCTTTGGCCTAATAACCAGGCGCCAATGGAAATGGGGAAGATGGGGCTGGGACTGGGGCAGGGTCTCGGTGGGTGGGCTGGGGGCTGCCTAAGTTTCCTATGGCAGGTCCCTGTGGAATTTCAAGCAATGAGCGGACCAAACAGCCAAGCACACAAAGGGAGGAAAAAAAAAAAAAAAACACCCCAAAAACGAAAATGAAAAGAGTCAAGGAAATCCATTCAGAGACACTGCCAGGCAGAGAAGTGAGACAACTGGAAAAGGAAGCAGGATGTTAGCAGCTTGATGGAGAGGGCGGGGATGATCTAAGGAGAGTACATAGAGGAAAGGGAACGGATGTTGTCATGCCCCTGACAGGGGACTGTGTTTGCACCCCTGCTGTGAGAGAAGGGTTAAACAGGAGCTGATGGAAAGCACGTCCTGAGCCAAGCGCCAGGTGAAGGAATTGTGGGTGTGTGGGCAGGGCCTCCCTTGTGGTCAGGCGACCATCCCTCTAGGTGTGATCGGAGGAGCTTGTGGAAGACAGCCAGGGTGTTCTGGGAGGAAACGTGATGCACAAGGCCTAAGCTGGCCAATAAGAAGCACAGCGAGCCGAGGAGGTGGGTCCAGGATGTGGGGGTATATAAGGCCGGGAGGGCCGGGGCGGGCGCCAGAAGCTCTGCAGGGCCATGGATTCAGGCTCTGTAGGAAGAGCGGAAGCCGGGTGCAGGGAAGTGGCGAGGGGAGGCATCTCGGAGGACAGAGCCCACTGCCCTGGGAGCTGGCGGTGACCTATGCAGCTCCCCCACGAGTCAGCAGTGACCACGCGGTGAAGTGCCATCAAAGGAGCTGGGTGGGGGCGTCGCCGCGCGGTGAGCCACTCCTGGCACCAGCCAGGCAGCGGATGGGCATGGGGATGGGGATGAGGATCGGGATGGGCATGGAGGCGAAGCTGATGCTGCGGGCCAGGTGGAAGGAAGTACAACGTCCGCCTGGGCACCCCCTCGAAGCCACACAAGCTGCTGAAAGCCTTGTGGAAACTCTCGGCCTTGCCCATGACTCCATGCATCCCGGGAGACGGGCTTCAGGAAGACGGAGAGGGCTGGCGCAACACACGCGCCTTGGGCCCTTGGCGACGGATTTGGCTTGCCGCTGGAAGAGGCTGGATCGGCAGCAGGGCCAGTGCGGAAGGCTGACATTGGCGGGGATGTCCCAGGGAGAACCGGCTCTGCTCCACGATCCCCCATTTGCCAGGCCACAGGAAACCCAAAGAGGCAGGTGCCTCTTGGGCTCAGAATGGGCGTGTTCCTGCCGATGTGAGTGCATGGGACTCTCTTGCCCTCGCTAGGCAAAGGGTGAGCCCTCACCTGGGGGAATCAGTGTGCACCCCATGAAACCGTCACTTCTGGACGCAGGCAGGGCCACCGCTCCCTACGGGAAGACAGGCGTCCAGCCCAGTGCGCCGGGCCGCATTCAAGCCCCAGGTGGGAAGAGGGGAAGGAACAGGAGGAGGGAGGAGCAGGGAGGAAACTAGTTGCACCTGGCCAGCAAGCGAAATCCCCACTTAATCCTGTCTGCTGGCCCTCCCGGGACCAGCGCTCTCAGCCCAGCACTGTGCCTGGTAAAGAGTCCTGCAGAAATCCGTGCGGCCACAGCTGGCTTATGGAGCCACATAGCTGCCACAGAGCTTGGAAGGAAGAAGACCCAGGGCCTGGAGACGTGGCTGGAGCTGGGCCAGGCCACGGGATCCTCCCAGGCGGGTCTCCCAGCACCGAAGGCAACACCAGCAGCAGCAGGAGCAGCAGGGCTTCTGGGGCCCATCCTCCCCAAAAGCCCCGCCAGCCCAGGTGATCCTCGTCAACTGCAGGATCTGGCCAGCAGGCGGCGGCCTTCTTCCCCCAAGGGCGGGAGCATTGTGCCACAGATGGGGCGGATAAATCTGTCAAATCCAGCCAGTGTGCCTCAGGGAGGAGTCCTGCCTCTATCCCAAACCAGCCTCTGCAGGCCCAGCCCCGAACACGTGGGTGGCTTACTGGGGGGTACAGCGAAAAATGGCAGCAGTGTCACAGCCAAGAAAGTCGCCCCACTCAAGGCCAAGGCCAGAAGAGATTTCAAGTAGTTGTGCTCAGGGATGAGTGCCGCTCAGGAAGCATGGCACTTTGCCCAGTGATGAAACTGGGATCTGAACTGGGCTGCACCTTTGCACCGCTGCCCCTGGAATGGACTCCAGGTCCCAGATCGTACAAGGGGACAGGTTCTGCAGCCGCTGCTCACACTCTGCCTGCCCAGGAGTCACAGGCTTGAAGGCCACACATACCCGCCATTGGCTGGGCAGTGGTCGGGCGGCATGAATCATCACTCACGGCGCCACACTGCGACTGCGCGCCCGTCCATCAGGATCCGGTGCACTAGGGGCCGGGTGCAGGGGTTTCATTCGACTCTCTTAGTGTGGTGTTCAGCGAGCATGGGGACATTAGGAAATCAGGGATTTTTCGCGCCGCCCCCTAGCCCCGGTGGAAATCACTGCAATCAACTTCAGCCCTCCAGTTCACATCGACCTGTCTTTCTCGCCTCTTTCCCTGGACACACTGCTCCTGATGCTTCCAAGCTGTGGCAACACTCACGCAACCGTCTTGGTTGTTTCAGGCGTTGTTCAAAACCTTGGCCTGACAGTTTTGAATTGTAATTATTCATCGAACTGTCTATTAGCAATGGATGGTTTATACCTGTATCTATTTATTATTTCTTGATTGGTGGGGTTTACTGAGGAACTCTGTCTGGCACAGGCTGAGCTGGATGTCACCAGCTCTTCTGGGGCTGGCAGGAAGGAACTCCACGGGGCTCGTCCCAGTGGCTGGGATGAGAGGCAAACTCCACCGCCCAAGCAGCTTCTGGCAACTTTCATCAGGTCTCCTTCGCCCTCCCGAGGGCCTTCAGCTGGTAGTTGTGGGAGGAAGAGGAAACTTTATACCCATACCTCAGAGACTTTCTCTCTATCTTGTCACTGAATTAAATTAGATATGCAATACTCCCGAATAACCTTGAGCTATTTCTTTGGCTAATAACCCAGGCGCCAATGGAAATGGGAAGATGGGGCTGGGACTGGCAGAGATCTCTCGGTGGAGTGGGCTGGGGCTGCCTAAGTTTCCTATGGCAGGACATCCTGTGGAATTTTCAAGCAATGAGCGGACCAAACAGCCAAGCACACAAAGGGAGGAAAAAAAAAAACAAACACTGCCCAAAACGAAAATGAAAGAGTCAAGGAAATCCATTCAGAGACACTGCAGGCAGAGAAGTGAGACAACTGGAAAGAAGCAGGATGTTAGCAGCTGATGGAGAGGGCGAGGATGATCTAAGAGAGTACATAGAGGAAAAGGAACGGATGTTGTCATGCTGACAGGGGACTGTGTTTGCACCCTGCTGTGAGAAGGGTTAAGCAAGGGCTGATGGAAAAGCACGTCCTGAGCCAAGCGCCAGGTGAAGGAATTTGTGGGTGTGTGGAGCAGGGCCTCCTTGTGGTCAGGCGACCATCCCTCTAGGTGTGATAGGAGGAGCTTGTGGAAGACAGCCAGGGTGTTCTGGGAGGAAACGTGATGCACAAGGAGCCTAGTTGGCCAGCCCAAGAGCGCGAGCCGAGGGAGTGGGTCAGGATGTGGGGGTATAAAGGCCGGGAGGGCCAGGCGAGGCAGAGCTCTGCAGGGCCATGGATTCAGGCTCTGTAGGAAGGAAGATGGGCCGGGTGCAGGGAGTGGGCGAGGGGCATCTCGGACAGAGCCTGCC
This sequence comes from Orientallactaga sibirica, assembly GCA_036365145.1. Classification (NCBI taxonomy): domain Eukaryota; kingdom Metazoa; phylum Chordata; class Mammalia; order Rodentia; family Dipodidae; genus Orientallactaga; species Orientallactaga sibirica. The sequence goes on from JAEOAD010001373.1 coordinate 14,277, forward strand.
TGAGCCTGGCAGTGAGCTATGCAGCTCCGCCCACGAGTCAGCAGTGACCACGCGGTGAGTGCATCAAAGGGGCTAGGTGGGGCGTCGCCGCCCGCGGTGAGCAGCTCTGGCACCAGCCAGGCAAGCGGATGGGCATGGGGATGGGGATGAGGATCGGGATGGGCATGGAAATGACCAGATAGCTGCAGGCCGGGGTGGAGTGGAAGTACAACGTCGCCTGGGCACCCTGAAGCCACACAAGCTGCTGAAAGCCTTGTTGAAACTCTCGGCCTTGCCCATGACTCCATGCATCCGCGAGGGAGGCGGGCTTCAGGAAGACGGAGAAGGGCTGGGCGCAAACACACGCACCTTGGGCCCTTGGCGACAGTTTGGCTTAGGGCTGGAAGAGGCTGGATCGGCAGCAGGGCCAGTCACGGAGGGCTGACATTGGAGGATGTCCCAGGGAGAACCCTGGCTCTGCTCCCGATCCCCATTTGCCAGGCCAGGAAACCCAGGAGGCGGGTGCCTCTTGGACTCAGAATGGTCGTGTTCCTGCCGATGTGAGGGCATGGTGCTCTCTTGCCCTCGCTGAGCAGGGATGAGCCCTCACACAGAGGGGCCAGTGTGCACCCCGCTGAAACCTGTCACTTCTGGGACGCAGGCAGGGCCACCGCTCCTACGGGAAGACAGGCGTCAGCAGTGCGCCCGGCCCATTCAAGCCCCAGGTGGGGAGTGGAAGGAACAGGAGAAGGGAGGAGCAGGAGGAAACTAGTTGCACCTGGCCAGCCGGCGAAATCCCACTTAATCCTGTCTGCTGGCCCTCCGGGACCAGCGCTCTCAGCCCAACACTGTGCCCTGGAAAGGAGTCCTGCAGAAATCCGTGCGGCCACAGCTGGCTTTATGGAGCCACATAGCTGCCACAGAGCTTGGAAGGAAGAAGACCCAGGGCCTGGACGTGGCTGGAGCTGGGCCGAGGCACCGGGGATCCTCAGGCGGAATCTCCCAGCACGAGCAGCACCAGCAGCAGCAGGGCAGCAGGGCTTCTGAGGCCCACTCCTCCCAAGCCCCGCCAACCCAGGTGATCCTCGTCAACTGCAGGATCTGGCCAGCAGGCGGCAGCCTTCTTCCTCAAGGCGGAGCATTGTGCACAGATGGGGTGGATAAATCTGTCCAAATCCAGCCAGTGTGCCTCAGGGAGGGAGTGCCTCTATCCCAAACCAGCCTCTGAGGCCCAGCCCCGAACACATGGGAAACACACTGGGGTACAGCGAAAAATGGCAGCAGTGTCACAGCCAAGAAAGTGCGCCCCACTCAAGCTCCAGGCCAGAGAGATTTCAAGTAGTTGTGCTCCAGGAGATAGGTGCCGCTCGAAGCATGGCACTTTGCCCAGTGTTGAAAACTGGGATCTGAACTGGGCTGCACCTTTGCTGCCCCTGGAATGGACTCCAGGTCCCAATCCATGCAAGGACAGGTTCTGCAGCCGCTGCTCCTCTGCTTGCCCAGGAGTCACGGAGCAGAAGGCCCACATACCCCACGCCATTGGCTGGGGCAGTGGTCGGGCCGGCAGATCATGCTCACGGCTCCACCTGCGACCTGCTTCCCCGTCCATCAGGATCCGGTGCACTAGGGACGGGTGCAGGGTTCATTCAAACTCTCTTAGTGTGGTGTTCGAGCATGGGGACATTAGGAAATCAGGGTTTTTAGCCGCCCCTATAGCCCAGTCAAATCACTGCAATCAACTGCCCTCCGGATTCACATCGACCTGTCTTTTCGCCTGTTTCCCTGGACACACTGCTCCCTGATACTTCAAGCTGTGGCAACACTCACATAACCGTCTTGGTTGTTTTCAGGCGTTTGTTCAAAACCTTGGCCTGACAGTTTTGAATTGTAATTATTCAGCCAGACTGTCTATCAACATTGGATGGTTTATACCTGCTGTCTATTTATTATTATTTCTTGATTGGGTGGGTTTCTGAGCGAGAGACTCTGTCTGGCACAGGCTGAGCTGGATGTCCAGCTCTTCTGAGCTGGCAGGAAGAACTCCACAGGCTCGTCCCATTGGCTGGGATGAGGAGGCCAACTCACACCCCCTGCGAAAGCAGCTTCTGGCCTTTCATCCAGGTCTCCTTCGCCCTCGAGGGCCTTCAGCTGTAGTTGTGGGAGGAAGAGGCTTTATGCCACATATCTCAGAGACTTTCTCTCTATCTTGTCACTGAATTAAATTAGATATGCAATACTCCCGAATAACCTTGAGCTATTTCTTTGGCCTAATAACCAGGGCGCCAATGGAAATGGGAAGATGGGGCTAGGACTGGGCAGGGTCTCGGTGGGTGGGCTGGGCTGCCTAAGTTTCCTATGGCAGTCCCTGTGGAATTCAAAGCAATGAGCGGACCAAACAGCCAAGCACACAAAGGGAGGGAAAAAAAAAAAAAACTGCCAAGCTTGAAAATGAAAAGAGTCAAGGAAATCCATTCAGAACACTGTGGGCAGAAGTGAGACAACTGGAAAAGGAAGCAGGATGTTGCAGCAGTGGAGAGGGCGGGGATGATCTAAGGAGTAGTACAAAAAGGCGGATGTTGTCATGCCCCTGACAGGGGACTGTGTTTGCACCCTGCTGTGAGAAAGGGTTAAACGGGCTGATGGAAGCCGTCCTGAGCCAAGCGCCAGGTGAAGGAATTGTGGGTGTGTGAGGCAGGGCCTCCCTGTGGTCAGGCGACCATCCCTCAAGGTGTGATGGGAGGAGCTTGTGGAAGACAGCCAGGGTGTTCTGGGAGAAACGTGATGCACAAGGGCCTAGTTGGCAATAGGCGCAGTGAGCCGAGAGTGGGTCAGGATGTGGGGTATATAAGGCCGGGAGGGGCGGGGGCGGGCGCCAGAGCTCTGCAGGAGCCATGGATTCAGGCTCTGGGGAATCGGAAGCCGGGTGGGAGTGGCGGGGAGGCATCTCGGAGGGGACAGGCCCTGCCCTGGGAGCTGGCAGTGAGCTATGCAGCTCGCCCCTGAGTCAGCAGTGACCAGGCGGTGAAGTGCCATCAAAGGAGCTAGGTGGGGGCGTGCGCGCCATGACCAGCCGCTCCTGGCACCAGCCAGGCAAGCGGATGGGCATGGGGATGGGATGAGGATCGGGATGGGGCATGGAGGCCAAGCCTGAGTGCTGCTTGGGCCAGGTGGAAGGAAATTACAGCATCCGCCTGGGCACTTAGCCACACAAGCTGCTGAAAGCCGGCGGAAACTCTCGACCTTGCCCGCTGACTCCATGCATCCGGGAGGCAGGCTGGGAAGGCGGAGGAGGGCTAGGCGCAAACACACGCGCCTTGGGCCCATGGCGACCAGTTGGCTTGAGGCTGGAAGAGGCTGGATCGGCAGCAGGGCCAGTGTGGAAGGCTGACATTGGAGGGGATGTCCCAGGGAGAACCGGCTCTGCTCCACGATCCCCCATTTGCCGGCCACAGGAAACCCAGCCCGGGTGCCTCTTGGACTCGGAATGGTCGTGTTCCTGCGATGTGAGGGCATGGTGCTCTCTTTGCCCTCGCTGAGCAAGGGGATGAGCCCTCACCTGGGGAACCAGTGTGCACCCCATGAAACCCCGTAAGCTGGAGGCAGGCAGAACCACCGCTCCTACGGGAAGACAGGCGAGTCCCAGTGTGCCCGGCCCGCATTCGAACCCCCAGGTGGGAAGAGTGGAAGGAACAGGAAGGGAGGAGCAGGGAGGCAGGTTACCTGGCCAGCAAGCCAATCCCACTTAATCCTGTCTGCTGGCCCTCCCGGGACCAGCGCTCTCAACCAACACTGTGCCCTGGAAAAGAGTCCTGCAGAAATCATGCAGCCACAGCTGGCATGGAGCCACATGGCTGCCACAGAGCTTGAGGAAGAAGACCCAGGGCCTGGAGGCGTGGCTGGAGCTGGAGCCGAGGGCCACGGGATCTCCAGGCGGAGTCTCCCAGCACGAGCAACACCAGCAGCAGCAGGGCAGCAGGGCTTCTGAGGCCCCATCCTCCAAAGCCCGCCAACCCAGGTGATCCTCGTCAACTGCAGGATCTGGCCAGCAGGCGGCAGCCTTCTTCCCTCAAGGGGGGAGCATTTTGTACCACAGATGGGCGGATAAATCTGTCAATCCAGCCAAAATTGTGCCTCAGGAGAGTACCCTCCTATCCCAAACCAGCCTCTGCACCAGTCCAGCTGAACCGTGGGTGGCTTACTGGGCACAGTGAAAAAATGGCAGCAGTGTCACAGCCAAGAAGAATCCCCCCTCAAGGCCAAGGCCAGAAGAGATTTCAAGTAGTTGTGCTCAGGAGATGAGTGCGCTCAGGAAGCATGGCACTTGCAGTGATGAAACTGGGATCTGAACTGGCTGCACCTTTGCACCACTGCCCCTGGAATGGACTCCAGGTCCCGAATCCATACAAGGGACAGGTTCTGCAGCCACTGCTCACACTCTGCCTGCCCAGGAGTCCCACAGGCAGAAGGCCACACATACCCCCGCCATTGGCTGGGGCACTGAATTCAGACGGCATGAATCATCACTCACGGCTCCACACTGCGACTGCGCCCCCGTCCATCAGGATCCGGTGCACTAAGGGACAGGTGCAGAGGGTTTCATTCGACTCTCTTAGTGTGGTGTTCAGCGAGCATGGGACATTAGGAAATCAAGGGATTTTTAGCCGCCGCCCCTATAGCCCCGGTGAAATCACTGCAATCAACTTCAGCCCTCCAGTTCACATCGACCTGTCTTTCTCTCTGTTTCCCTGGACACACTGCTCCTGATCTTCCAAGCTGTGGCAACACTTTCCCTGCATAACCCGTCTTGGTTGTTTCAGAGCGTTTGTTCAAAACCTTGGCCTGACAGTTTTGAATTAATTATTCATCGAACTGTCTATCAGCTTATTGGATGGTTTATACCTGTATCTATTTATTATTTCTTGATTGGTGGGTTTTGCAGGCGAGGGAACTCTGTCTGGCACAGGCTGAGGCTGGATGTCTTAGCTCTTCTGGGGCTGGCAGGAAGGAACTCCACAGGGCTCGTCCCATTGGCTGGGATGAGAGGCAAACTCCACTGCCTTAAAGCAGCTTCTGGCAACTTTCATCAGGTCTCCTTCGCCCTCCCGAGGCCTTCAGGCTCAATGGTTGTGGGAGGAAGAGAGCTTTGCCACCCATATCTCAGAGACTTTCTCTCATCTTGTCACTGAATTAAATAGATATGCAATACTCCCGAATAACCTTGAGCTATTTCTTTGGCCCTAATAAGCAGGCGCTTAATGGAAATGGGAAGATGGGGCTGGGACTGGGGGCAGGGTCTCGGTGGGTGGGCTGGGGCTGCCTAAGTTTCCTATGGCAGGTCCCTGTGAATTTCAAGCAATGAACGGACCAAACAGCAGCAACACACAAAGGGAGGAAAAAAACACTGCCCCAAAAATGAAATGAAAGAGTCAAGGAAATCCATTCAGAGACACTGCCAGGCAGAGAAGTGAGACAACTGGAAAGGAGCAGGATGTTAGCAGCTTGATGGAAGGCCGGGGATGATCTAAGGAGAGTACATAGGAGAAGGAACGGATGTTGTCGCGCCCCTGACAGGGACTGTGTTTACCCCTGCTGTGAAGTTAAAAGGGTGATGGAAAGCGCGGCTAGGGCCATGCGCCAGGTCGAAGCTTGTGGAAGACAGCCAGGGTGTCTGGGAGGAAACGGGATGCCATGAGCCCAGCCGGGTGGTCAGAAGAAGGTGGGTCGGAGGGGTCCAGGTGTTCTGGGGGTGTGGCAGCCAAGAGCGCGCGAGCCGAGGGAGGGTCGGGCCGGGAGGGCAGGCCAGCGCCAGGGCAGGAGCCATGGATTCAGGCTCTGTAGGAAGAGCGGAAGCCGGGTGCAGGGAAGTAGCGAGGGAGGCATCTCGGAGGACAGAGCCCACTGCCCTGGGAGCTGGCAGTGAGGCTATGCAGCTCCCCGCGAGTCAGCAGTGACCCACGGGTGAAGTGCCATCAAATGAGCTAGGTGGGGCGTCGCCGCCGCGTGGAGCCACTCCTGGCACCAGCCAGGCAAGCGGATGGGCATGGATGGGGATGAGGATCGGGATGGGCATGGGAGCAGCTGAAGCTGATGCTGGGGGCCAGGTGGAAGTACAACGTCGCCTGGGCACCCCCACAATGCCACACAAGCTGCTGAAAGCCTTGTTGAAACTCTCGGCCTTGCCCATGACTCCATGCATCCCGAGGAGACGGGCTTCAGGAAGGCGGAGAAGGGCTAGGCGCAAACACACGCGCCTTGGGCCCTTGGCGACAGTTTGGCTTGCCGCTGGAAGAGGCTGGATCGGCAGCAGGGCCAGTGTGGAAGGCTGACATTGGAGGGGATGTCCCAGGGAGAACCGGCTCTGCTCCACGATCCCCCCATTTGCCAGGCCACAGAGAAACCCAAGGAGGCGGGTGCCTCTTGGACTGAATGGTCGTGTTCCTGCCGATGTGAGGGCATGGTGCTCTCTTGCCCTCGCTGAGCAAGGGATGAGCCCCTCACCTGGGGGAGCCAGTGTGCACCCCATGAAACCTGTCACTTCTGGACGCAGGCAGGGCCACCGCCTCTGGGAAGACAGGCGTCCAGCCCAGTCACTCAGCCATATTCAAGCCCCAGGTGGGAAGAGTGGAAGGAACAGGAGGAGGGGGAGGAGCAGGAGGCTTGAGTTGCACCTGGCCAGCAAGCGAAATCCCACTTAATCCTGTCTGCTGGCCCTCCCGGGACCAGCGCTCTCCAGCCCAACACTGTGCCCTGGAAAAGAGTCCTGCAGAAATCCGTGCAGCCACAGCTGGCTTATGGAGCCACATAGCTGCCACAGAGCTTGGAAGGAAGAGAAGACCCAGGGCCTGGAGACGTGGCTGGAGCTGGGAGCGAGGCCACGGGATCCTCAGGCGGAGTCTCCCAGCACCGAAGGCAACACCAGCAGCAGCAGGAGCAGCAGGGCTTCTGAGGCCCATCCTCCCAAAGCCCGCCAACCCAGGTGATCCTCGTCAACTGCAGGATCTGGCCAGCAGGCGGCAGCCTTCTTCTCAAGGAGCGCGGGAGCATTGTGCCACAGATGGGGCGGATAAATCTGTCAAATCCAGCCAGTGTGCCTCAGGGGAGAGTCTGCCTCTATCCCAAACCAGCCTCTGCAGCCCAGCCCCGAACACGTAGGTGGCTTTGGGGGTACAGCGAAAATGGCAGCAGTGTCACAGCCAAGAAAGTCGCCCCACTCAAGGCCAAGGCCAGAAGAGATTTCAAGTAGTTGTGCTCCAGGAGATGAGTGTGCTCAGGAAGCATGGCACTTTGCCCAGTGAAAACTGGGATCTGAACTGGGCTGCACCTTTGCACCGCTGCCCCTGGAATGGACTCCAGGTCCTCGAATCCATTACAAGGGACAGGTTCTGCAGCCACTGCTCACACTCTGCCTGCCCAGGAGTCACAGGCTTGAAGGCCACACATACCCCGCCATTGGCTGAGGCAGTGAATTCGGACGGCATGAATCATCACTCACGGCTCCACTGCGACTGCGCCCCGTCCATCAGGATCCGGTGCACTAGGGGCGGGTGCAGAGGTTTCATTCGACTCTCTTAGTGTGGTGTTCAGCGAGCATGGGGACATTAGGAAATCAGGATTTTTCGCCGCCGCCTTCTAGCCCCGGTGGAAATCACTGCAATCAACTTCAGCCCTCCAGTTCATCGACCTGTCTTTCTCGCCTGTTTCCCTGGACACACTGCTCCCTGATGCTGGCTAAGCTGGCAACACTCACATAAACCGTCTTGGTTGTTTCAGGCGTTGTTCAAAACCTTGGCCTGACAGTTTTGAATTGTAATTATTCATCGAACTGTCTATCAGCTTATTGGATGGTTTATACCTGTATCTATTTATTATTTCTTGATTGGTGGGTTTCTGGCGAGGAACTCTGTCTGGCACAGGCTGAGCTGGATGTCACCAGCTCTTCTGGGGCTGGCAGGAAGGAACTCCACAGGGCTCGTCCCATTGGCTGGGATGAGGCAAACTCCACCACATGGCCTTCTGGCAACTTTCATCAGGTCTCCTTCGCCCTCCTGGAGGGCCTTCAGCTGGTAGTAGTTGTGGGAGGAAAGGAAACTTTATACCCATACCTCAGAGACTTTCTCTCCTATCTTGTCACTGAATTAAATTAGATATGCAATACTCCCGAATAACCTTGAGCTATTTCTTTGGCCTAATAACCAGGCGCCAATGGAAATGGGAAGATGGGGCTGGGACTGGGGCAGGGTCTCGGTGGGTGGGCTGGGGCTGCTAAGTTTCCCTATGGCAGGTCCTGTGGAATTTCAAGCAATGAACGGACCAAACAGCCAAGCACACAAGGGAGGAAAAAAAAAACTGCCCCAAAACGAAAATGAAAGAGTCAAGGAAATCCATTCAGAGACACTGCCAGGCAGAGAAGTGAGACAACTGGAAAGGAAGCAGGATGTTAGCAGCTTGATGGAGAGGAGAGGGATGATCTAAGGAGAGTACATAGAGGAGAAGGAACGGATGTTGTCATGCCCCTGACAGGGGACTGTGTTTGCACCCCTGCTGTGAGAAGGGTTAAAGGGCTGATGGAAAGCGTCCTGGAGCAGCGCCAGGTGAAGGGGTGTGGGTGTGTGGAGCAGGGCCTCCCTTGTGGTCAGGCGACCATCCCTCTAGGTGTGATCGGAGGAGCTTGTGGAAGACAGCCAGGGTGTTCTGGGAGAAACGTGGGAGGAGCCTAGTTGGCAATAAGAAGCGCAGTTGGCCGGGTGGGTCAGGATGGGGGTATATAAGGCGGGAGGGCCGGGGCGGGCGCCAGAGCTCTGCAGGGCCATGGATTCAGGCTCTGTAGGAAGAGCGAAGCCCGGGTGCAGGGGAAGTGGCGAGGAGGCATCTCGGAGGACAGAGCCACTGCCCTGGGGGCGGTGAGCAGCTCCCGCCCACGAGTCAGCAGTGGAGGTGAAGTGCCATGGAGCTAGGTGAGGCGTCGCCGCCCTTGGTGAGCAGCTCCTGGCACCAGCCAGGCAAGCGGATGGGCATGGGGATGGGGATGAGGATCGGGATGGGCATGGAGCCAAGCTGATGCTGCGGGCCAGGTGGAAGTACAACGTCCGCCTGGGCACCTTAATGGCCACACAAGCTGCTGAAAGCCTTGTTGAAACTCTCGCCTTGCCCATGACTCCATGCATCCTGGGGAGGCGGGCTTCAGGAAGACGGAGAAGGGCTGGGCGCAAACACACGCGCCTTGGGCCCTTGGCGGCCAGGTTGGCTTGCCACTGGAAGAGGCTGGATCGGCAGCAGGGGCCAGTGTGGAAGGCTGACATTGGAGGGGATGTCCAGGGGAGAAAGGCTCTGCTCCACGATCCCCATTTGCCAGGCCACAGAACCCCAGGAGGCAGGTGCCTCTTGGACTCAGGAATGGTCGTGTTCCTGCCGATGTGAGGGCATGGTGCTCTCTTGCCCTCGCCAGGGCAAGGGTGAGCCCTCACCTGGGGGAGCCAGTGTGCACCCCATGAAACCTGTCACTTCACAAGGCGCAGGCAGAACCACCGCTCCCTCCGGGAAGACAGGGCGTCCAGCCCAGTGCGCCCGACCGCATTCAAGCCCCAGGTGGGAAGAGTGGAAGGAACAGAGAGAGGGGAGGAGCAGGAGAAAGCGAGTTGCACCTGGCCAGCAAGCGAAACCCACTTAATCCTGTCTGCTGGCCCTCCGGGACCAGCGCTCTCAGCCCAGCACTGTGCCCTGGAAAGGAGTCTGCAGAAATCCGTGCAGCCACAGCTGGCTTATGGAGCCACAGCTGCCACAGAGCTTGGAAGGAAGAAGAAGACCCAGGGCCTGGAGACGTGGCTGGAGCTGGAGCCGGCCCACGGGATCCTCAGGCGGAGTCTCCCAGCACCGAAGGCAACACCAGCAGCAGGAGCAGGGCAGCAGGGCTTGAGGGCCCATCCTCCCCAAAGCCCGCCAACCCAGGTGATCTCGTCAACTGCAGGATCTGGCCAGCAGGCGGCAGCCTTCTTCTCAAAGGGCGGGAGCTTGTTGTGCCACAGATGGGGCGGATAAATCTGTCAAATCAGCCAGTGTGCCTCAGGGAGGAGTCCTGCCTCTATCCCAACCAGCCTCTGCAGGCCCAGCCCCAACACGTGGGTGGTGGCTTACTGGGGTACAGCGAAAAATGGCAGCAGTGTCACAGCCAAGAAAGTCCCGCCCCACCCAAGGCCAAGGCCAGAAGAGATTTCAAGTAGTTGTGCTCCAGGAGATGAGTCGCTCAGGAAGCATGGCACTTGCCCAGTGATGAAAACTGGGATCTGAACTGGGCTGCACCTTTGCACCGCTGCCCCTGGAATGGACTCCAGGTCCTCGAATCCCGTACAAGGGACAGGTTCTGCAGCCACTGCTCACACTCTGCTTGCCAGTCACAGGCTTGAAGGCCACATACCCCGCCATTGGCTGAGGCAGTGAATTGATGGCATGAATCATCATCACTCCACGGCTCCACACTGCGACTGCGCCCCGTCCATCAGGATCCGGTGCACTAGGGACGGGTGCAGAGGTTTCATTCCGACTCTCTTAGTGTGGTGTTCAGCGAGCATGGGGACGATGAAATCAGGGATTTTTTTCGCCGCCGCCCCCTACCTGGCCTTTGGTGGAAATCACTGCAAATCCCTTCCAGCCCTCCAGTTCACATCGACCTGTCTTTCTCGCCTGTTTCCCTGGACACACGCTCCCTGATGCTTCCAAGCTGTGGCAACACTCACGCAACCGTCTTGGTTGTTTCAGGCGTTTATTCAAAACCTTGGCCTGACAGTTTTGAATTGTAATTATTCATCGAACTGTCTATCAGCTTATTGGATGGTTTATACCTGTATCTATTTATTATTTCTTGATTGGTGGTTTTTCTGAGGCGAGGAACTCTGTCTACAACAGGCTGGGCTGGATGTCACCAGCTCTTCTGGGGCTGGCAGGAAGGAACTCCACAGGGCTCGTCCATTGGCTGGGATGAGAGAAGGCAAACTCACCACGCCCAAGCAGCTTCTGGCAACTTTCACATCAGGTCTCCTTCGCCCTCCCGAGGGCCTTCAGCTAGTAGTTGTGGGAGGAAGAGAAACTTTATACCCATACCTCAGAGACTTTCTCCTATCTTGTCACTGAATTAAATTAGATATGCAATACTCCCGAATAACCTTGAGCTATTTCTTTGGCTAATAACCAGCGCCAATGGAAATGGGAATGGGGCTGGGACTGGGCAGGGTCTCAGGTGGGTGGGCTGGGGCTGCCTAAGTTTCCTATGGCAGGTCCCTGTGGAATTTCAAGCAATGAAGCGGACCAAACAGCCAAGCACACAAAGAAAAAAAAAAAAAAAACACTGCCCCAAAAACGAAAATGAAAGAGTCAAGGAAATCCATTCAGAGACACTGCCAGGCAGAGAAGTGAGACAACTGGAAAGGAAGCAGGATGTTAGCAGCTTGATGGAGAGGAGCGGGGATGATCCTAAAGGAGAGTACATAGAGGAGAAGGAACGGATGTTGTCATGCCCCTGACAGGGACTGTGTTTGCACCCTGCTGTGAGAAGGTTAAACGGAGCTGATGGAGCGCGTCCTGGAGCCAAGCGCCAGGTGAAGGGTGTGGTTGTGTGGGGCAGGGCCTCCCCTTGTGGTCAGCGACCATCCCTCTAGGTGTGATCGGAGGAGCTTGTGGAAGACAGCCAGGGTGTTCTGGGAGGAAACGTGATGCACAAAGGAGCCTAGCTGGCAATAAGAGGCGCAGCGAGCCGAGGGGAGGGGGTCCAGGATGTTATATAAAGGCCGGGGAGGGCCAGGGGCGGGCGCAGAGCTCTGCAGGGCCATGGATTCAGGCTCTGTAGGAAGATCGGAGCCGGGTGCAGGCAGTGGCGAGGGAGGCATCTCGGAGGACAGAGCCCCACTGCCCTGGGGCTGGCAGTGACCTGCAGCTCCGGGAGCGTCAGTGACCCGCAGTGAAGTGCCATCAAATGAGCTAGGTGGGGGCGTCGCCGCCGGTGAGCCGCTCCTGGCACCAGCCAGGCAAGCGGATGGGCATGGGGATGGGGATGAGGATCGGGATGGGCATGGAGGCCAAGCTGATGCTGCGGGCCAGGTGGAGTACAACGTCCGCCTGGGCACCCTTCGAAGCCACACAAGCTGCTGAAAGCCTTGTTGAAACTCTCGGCCTTGCCCATGACTCCATGCATCCCGAGAGACGGGGCTTCAGGAAGACGGAGAGGGCTGGGCGCAAACACACGCCTTGGGCCCTTGGCGACGGTTGGCTTGCCGCTGGAAGAGGCTGGATCGGCAGCAGGGCCAGTGGAAGGAGGCTGACATTGGAGGATGTCCCAGGGAGAACCGGCTCTGCTCCACGATCCCCCATTGCCAGGCCACAGGAAACCCAAGAGGCGGTGCCTCTTGGACTCGGGAATAGTCGTGTTCCTGCCGATGTGAGGGCATGGAGCTCTCTTGCCCTCGCTGAGCAAGGATGAGCCCTCACCTGGGAGCCAGTGTGCACCCCATGAAACCTGTCACTTCTGGACGCGGCAGGGCCACCGCTCCCCTACGGGAGACAGAAAGGCCAGCCCAGTGCGCTTGGCGCATTTCAAGCCCCAGGTGGGAAGAGGGGAAGGAACAGGAGGAGGGGAGGAGCAGGAGGAAACTGGAGTTGCACCTGGCCAGCGCGAAATCCCACTTAATCCTGTCTGCTGGCCCTCCGGGACCAGCTCTCAGCCCAGCACTGTGCCCTGGAAAAGAGTCCTGCAGAAACCGTGCGGCCACAGCTGGCTTATGGAGCCACATAGCTGCCACAGAGCTTGGAAGGAAGAGAAGACCCAGGGGCCTGGAGACGTGGCTGGAGCTGGAGCCGAAACCACGGGATCCTCAGGCCGAGTCTCCCAGCACCGAAAGGCAACACCAGCAGCAGCAGGAGCAGCAGGGCTTCTGAGGCCCATCCTCCCAAAGCCCGCCAACCCAGGTGGAATCCTCGTCAACTGCAGGATCTGGCCAGCAGGCGGCAGCCTTCTTCTCCAGGGCGGGAGCATTGTGCCACAGATGGGGCGGATAAATCTGTCAAATCCAGCCAGTGTGCCTCAGGGGAGGAGTCCTGCCTCTATCCCAAACCAACTCTGCAGGCCCAGCCTCGAACACGTAGGTGGCTTACTGGGGTACAGCAAAAATGGCAGCAGTGTCACAGCCAAGAAAGTCGCCCCACTCAAGGCCAAGGCCAGAAGAGATTTCAAGTAGTTGTGCTCCAGGAGATGAGTGCCGCTCAGGAAGCATGGCACTTTGCCCAGTGATGAAAACTGGGATCTGAACTGGGCTGCACCTTTGCACCGCTGCCCCTGGAATGGACTCCAGGTCCCAGATCCGTACAAAGGACAGGTTCTGCAGCCACTGCTCACACTCTGCCTGCCCAGGAGTCACAGGCTTGAAGGGCACACATACCCCGCCATTGGCTGAGGCAGGAATCGGACGGCATGAATCATCACTCACGGCTCCACACTGCGACTGCGCCCCCGTCCATCAGGATCCGGTGCACTAGGATGGGGTGCAGAGGTTTCATTCGACTCTTAGTGTGGTGTTCAGCGAGCATGGGGACATTAGGGAAATCAGGGATTTTTTGCGCCGCCCCTATAGCCCCGGTCAAAATCACTGCAATCAACTCAGCCTCCAGTTCACATCGACCTGTCTTTCTCGCCTGTTTCCCTGGACACTGCCTCCCTGATGCTTCCAAGCTGTGGCAACACACACGCAAACCGTCTTGGTTGTTTCAGGCGTTGTTCAAAACCTTGGCCTGACAGTTTGAATTGTAATTATTCATGAACTGTCTATCAGCTTATTGGATGGTTTATACCTGTATCTATTTATTATTTCTTGATTGGTGGGTTTACGAGCGAGGAACTCTGTCTGGCACAGGCTGAGCTGGATGTCACCAGCTCTTCTGGGGCTGGCAGGAAGGAACTCCACAGGGCTCGTCCCATTGGCTGGGATGAGAGGCAAACTCCACACGCCCAAGCAGCTTCTGGCAACTTTCACATCAGGTCTCCTCTCGCCTCCCGAGGGCCTTCAGCTGGTAGTTGTGGGAGGAAGAGAAACTTTATACCCATACCTCAGAGACTTTCTCTCCTATCTTGTCACTGAATTAAATTAGATATGCAATACTCCCGAATAACCTGAGCTATTTTTTGGCCTAATAACCAGGCGCCAATGGAAATGGGAAGATGGGGCTGGGACTGGGGCAGGGTCTGGTGGGTGGGCTGGGGCTGCCTGGTTTCCTATGGCAGGTCCCTGTGGAATTTCAAGCAATGAACGGACCAAACAGCCAAGCACACGGGGAGGAAAAAAAAAACTGCCCCAAAAACGAAAATGAAAGAGTCAAGGAAATCCATTCAGAGACACTGCCAGGCAAGAAGTGAGACAACTGGAAAAGGAAGCAGGATGTTAGCAGCTTGATGGAGAGGAGCGGGGGATGATCCTAAGGAGAGTACATAGGGAAGAACGGATGTTGTCATGCCCTGACAGGGACTGTGTTTGCACCCCTGCTGTGAGAAGGGTTAAAGGAGCTGATGGAGCGCGTCCTGAGCCAAGCGCCAGGTGAAGGAATTGTGGTTGTAGGGGCAGGGGCCTCCCTTTAGGTCAGGCGACCATCCCTCTAGGTGTGATCGGAGGAGCTTGTGGAAGACAGCCAGGGTGTTCTGGGAGGAAACGTGATGCACAAGGAGCCTAGCTGGCCAATACAGCTTTGTGAGCCAGGGTGGAGTCCAGGATGGGGGGGTATAAAGGCCGGAGAGGGCCGGGGCGGGCACCCAGAGCTCTGCAGGGCCATGGATTCAGGCTCTGTAGGAAGAGCGAGCCCGGGTGCAGGGGAGTGGCGGCGGGAGGCATCTCCGGAGGACAGAGCCCACTGCCCTGGGAGCTGGCAGTGAGCTATGCAGCTCCCGCCCACGAGTCAGCAGTGACCACGCAGTGAAGTGCCATCAAATGAGCTAGGTGGGGAGCGTCGCCGCCGCCGCGGTGAGCCGCCCTGGCACCAGCCAGGCAAGCGGATGGGCATGGGGATGGGGATGAGGATCGGGATGGGCATGGAGGCCAAGCTGATGCTGCGGGCCAGGTGGAAGTACAACGTCCGCCTGGGCACCCCGAAGCCACCACACAAGCTGCTGAAAGCCTTTGTTGAAACTCTCGGCCTTGCCCATGACTCCATGCATCCTGAGGAGACGGGCTTCAGGAGCATGGAGAAGGGCTGGCGCAAACACACGCCTTGGGCCCTTGGCGACGGATTTGGCTTGCCGCTGGAAGAGGCTGGATCGGCAGCAGGGCCAGTGTGGAAGGCTGACATTGGAGGGATGTCCCAGGGAGAACGGCTCTGCTCCACGATCCCCATTTGCCAGGCCACAGGAAACCCAAGGAGGCGGGTGCCTCTTGGACTCGGAATGGTCGTGTTCCTGCGATGTGAGGGCATGGTGCTCTCTTGCCCTCGCTGAGCAAGGGATGAGCCCTCACCTGGGGAGCAGTGTGCACCCCATGAAACCCGTCGCTGGGCGCGCAGCAGAACCACCGCTCTTACGGAAGACAGGCGTCCAGCCAGTGCGCCCGGCCCGCATTCAAGCCCCAGGTGGGAAGAGTGGAAGGAACAGGAGAAGGGGAGGAGCAGGAGAAACGGTTGCACCTGGCCAGCAAGCGAAATCCCACTTAATCCTGTCTGCTGGCCCTCCGGGACCAGCGCTCTCAGCCCAGCACTGTGCCCTGGAAAAAGAGTCCTGCAGAAATCCGTGCGGCCACAGCTGGCTTATGGAGCCACATAGCTGCCACAGAGCTTGGAAGGGGAAGGAAGACCCAGGGCCTGGAGGCGTGGCTGGAGCTGGAGCCGAGGGGCCACGGGATCCTCAGGCGGAGTCTCCCAGCACCCGAAAGGCAACACCAGCAGCAGCAGGAGCAGCAGGGCTTCTGAGGCCCATCCTCCCCAAAGCCCGCCAACCCAGGTGATCCTCGTCAACTGCAGGATCTGGCCAGCAGGCGGCAGCCTTCTCCAGGAGCATTGTACCACAGATGGGGCGGATAAATCTGTCAAAGTCAGCCAGTGTGCCTCAGGAGGAGTCCTGCCTCTATCCCAAACCAGCCTCTGCAGGCCCAGCCCCGAACACGTGGGTGGCTACTGGGGTACAGCGAAAAAATGCAGCAGTGTCACAGCCAAGAAAGTCGCCCCACTCAGGCCAAGGCCAGAAGAGATTTCAAGTAGTTGTGCTCCAGGAGATGAGTGCCGCTCAGGAAGCATGGCACTTTGCCCAGTGATGAAAACTGGGATCTGAACTGGGCTGCACCTTTGCACCACTGCCCCTGGAATGGACTCCAGGTCCTCGAATCCTACAAAGGACAGGTTCTGCAGCCACTGCTCACACTCTGCCTGCCCAGGAGTCACAGGCTTGAAGGGCCCACATACCCCCGCCATTGGCTGAGGCAGTGGTCGGGCCGGCATGAATCATCACTCACGGCCCACACTCGCGACTGTGCCCCTGTCCATCAGGATCCGGTGCACTAGGGACGGGTGCAGAGTTTCATTCCGACTCTCTTAGTGTGGTGTTCAGCGAGCATGGGGACATTAAATCAGGGATTTTTCGCCGCCCCTATAGCCCCAGTGGAAATCCCACTGCAATCAACTTCAGCCCTCAGTTCCACATCGACCTGTCTTTCTCGCCTGTTTCCCTGGACACACTGCTCCCTGATGCTTCCAAGCTGTGGCAACACTCACACATAACCGTCTTGGTTGTTTCAGGCGTTTGTTCAAAACCTGGCCTGACAGTTTTGAATTGTAATTATTCATCGAACTGTCCTATCAGCTTATTGGATGGTTTTATACCTGTATCTATTTATTATTTCTTGATTGGTGGGTTTTACAGGCGAGGAACTCTGTCTGGCACAAGGCTGAGCTGGATGTCACCAGCTCTTCTGGGGCTGGCAGGAAGAACCCACAGGGCTCGTCCCATTGGCTGGATGAGAGGCAAACTCCCACCACGCCCAAGCAGCTTCTGGCAACTTTCACATCAGGTCTCAGCCTTCGCCCTCCCGAGGGCCTTCAGCTGGTAGTTGTGGGGAGGAAGAGGAAACTTTATACCCATACCCTCAGAGACTTTCTCTCCCTATCTTGTCACTGAATTAAATTAGATATACAATACTCCCGAATAACCTTGAGCTATTTCTTTGGCCTAATAACCAGGCGCCAATGGAAATGGGAGAAGATGGGGCTGGGACTGGGGCAGGGTCTCGGTGGGTGGGCTGGGGCTGCCTAAGTTTCCTATGGCAGGTCCTGTGAATTTCAAGCAATGAAGCAGACCAAACAGCCAAGCACACAAAGGGAGGAAAAAAAAAAAAAAAAAAAACTGCCCCAAAAACGAAAATGAAAGAGTCAAGGAAATCCATTCAGAGACACTGCCAGGCAGAGAAGTGAGACAACTGAAAAGGAAGCAGGATGTTAGCAGCTTGATGGAGAGGAGCGGGGATGATCTAAGGAGAGTACATAGAGGAAGGAACGGATGTTGTCATGCCCTGACAGGGACTGTGTTTGCACCCCTGCTGTGAGAAGGGTTAAAAGGAGCTGATGGAAAGCGCGTCCTGAGCCAAAGCGCCAGGTGAAGGAATTGTGGTTTAATGGGCAGGGCCTCCCTTGTGGTCAGGCGACCATCCTCTAGGTGTGATCGGAGGAGCTTGTGGAAGACAGCCAGGGTGTTCTGGGAGAAACGTGATGCACAAGGAGCCTAGTTGGCAATAAGAAGCGCAGCGAGCCGAGGAGGGTGGGTCCAGGATGTGGGGGTATGAGTTGCCGGGAGGGCTGGGCAGGCGCCAGAGCTCTGCAGGGCCATGGATTCAGGCTCTGTAGGGAAGATCGGAAGCCCGGTGCAGGGAAGGAAGTGGGAGGCATCTCGGAGGACAGAGCCCTGCTGCTGGGAGCTGGCAGTGATGCAGCCCGCCCACGCAGTCAGCAGTGACCACTGGTGAAGTGCCATCAAATGAGCTAGGTGGGGGAGCGTCGCCGCCGCAGGGTGAGCCGCTCCTGGCACCAGCCAGGCAAGCGGATGGGGCATGGGGATGGGGATGAGGATCGGGATGGGCATGGAGGCCAAGCTGATGCTGCGGGCCAGGTGGAAGGACAACGTCCGCCTGGGCTTTACCGGCTCCACAAGCTGCTGAAAGCCTTGTTGAAACTCTCGGCCTTGCCCATGACTCAGCATCCTGAGACGGGCTTCAGGAAGATGGAGAAGGGCTGGCGAAACACGCGCTGTGGGCCCCTACATGCACGGATTTGGCTTGTCGCTGAAGAGGCTGGATCGCAGGGCCAGTGTGGAAGGCTGACATTGAGGATGTCCCAGGAGAACCGCTCTGCTCCACGATCCCCATTTGCCAGGCCACAGGAAACCCAAGGAGGCGGGTGCCTCTTGGACTCGGAATGGTCGTGTTCGGCCGATGTGAGGGCATGGTGCTGCTCGCCCTCGCTGAGCAAGGGATGAGCCCTCACCTGGGGAGCAGTGTGCACCCCATGAAACCTGTCACTGGACGCGGGCAGAGCCACCGCTCCCTGGGGAAGACAGGCGTCAGCCCAGTGCGCCGGCCCGCATTCGCCCCAGGTGGGAAGAGTGGGAAGGAACAGGAGGAGGGGGAGGAGCAGGAGGAAACGAGTTGCACCTGGCCAGCAAGCGAAATCCCATTTAATCCTGTCTGCTGGCCCTCCCGGGACCAGCGCTCTCAGCCCAGCACTGTGCCCTGGAAGAGAGTCCTGCAGAAACTCACGGCCACAGCTGGCTTATGGAGCACATAGCTGCCACAGAGCTTGGAAGGAAGAGAAGACCAGGGCCTGGAGACGTGGCTGGAGCTGGAGCGAGGCCACGGGATCCTCCAGAGCGGAGTCTCCCAGCACCGAAGGGCAACACCAGCAGCAGCAGGAGCAGGGCTTGAGGCCCATCCTCCCCAAAGCCCGCCAACCCAGGTGATCCTCGTCAACTGCAGGATCTAGGCCAGCAGCATGTGCAGCCTTCTTCTCCAAGGGCGGGAGCATTGTGC
Organism: Orientallactaga sibirica; assembly: GCA_036365145.1. Lineage (NCBI taxonomy): Eukaryota > Metazoa > Chordata > Mammalia > Rodentia > Dipodidae > Orientallactaga > Orientallactaga sibirica. Next base: position 33,284 of record JAEOAD010001373.1, read on the forward strand.
CTAGATGGGGTGGATAAATCTGTCAAATCCAGCCAGTGTGCCTCAGGGGAGGAGTCCTGCCTCTATCCCAAACCAGCCTCTGCAGGCCCAGCCCCCGAACACGTAGGTGGCTTACAGGTACAGCGAAAAATGGCAGCAGTGTCACAGCCAAGAAAGTCGCCCACCAAGGCCAAGGCCAGAAGATTTCAAGTAGTTGTGCTCCAGGAGATGAGTGCCGCTCAGGAAGCATGGCACTTTGCCCAGTGATGAAAACTGGGATCTGAACTGGGCTGCACCTTTGCACCGCTTGCCCCTGGAATGGACTCCAGGTCCTCGAATCCGTATACAAGGGACAGGTTCTGCAGCCACTGCTCACACTCTGCCTGCCCAGGAGTCTCACAGGCTTGAGGCCACACATACCCCGCCATTGGCTGAGGCAGTGAATCGACGGCATGAATCATCACCACGCTCCACACTGCACTCGCGCCCCGTCCATCAGGATCCGATTGCACTTAGGACGGGTGCAGAGGTTTCATTCCGACTCTCTTAGTGTGGTGTTCAGCGAGCATGGGGACATTAGGAAATCAGGGATTTTTTTCGCCGCCGCCCCTATAGCCCGGTGGAAATCACTGCAATCAACTTCAGCCCTCCAGTTCACATCGACCTGTCTTTCTCGCCTGTTTCCCTGGACTGCTCCCTGATGCTTCCAAGCTGTGGCAACACTCACACTTAACCGTCTTGGTTGTTTCAGGCGTTTGTTTCAAAACCTTGGCCTGACAGTTTTGAATTGTAATTATTCATCGAACTGTCTATCAGCTTATTGGATGGTTTATACCTGTATCTATTTATTATTTCTTGATTGGTGGGTTTTACGAGCGAGAACTCTGTCTGGCACAGGCTGAGCTGGATGTCACCAGCCTTCTGGGGCTGGCAGGAAGGAACTCCACAGGGCTCGTCCCATTGGCTGGGATGAGGCAAACCCACCACGCCCAAGCAGCTTCTGGCAACTTTCACACCAGGTCTCCTTCTGCCCTCCTGAGGGCCTTCAGCTGGTAGTTGGGGAGGAAGAGGAAACTTATACCCATACCTCAGAGACTTTCTCCTATCTTGTCACTGAATTAAATTAGATACGCAATACTCCCGAATAACCTTTGAGCTATTTCTTTGGCCTAATAACCAGGCGCCAATGGAAATGGGAAGATGGGGCTGGGACTGGGGCAGGGTCTCGGTGGGTGGGCTGGGGCTGCCTAAGTTTCCTATGGCAGGTCCCTGTGGAATTTCAAGCAATGAACGGACCAAACAGCCAAGCACACAAAGGGAGGAAAAAAAAAAAAAAAAAACTGCCCCAAAAACGAAAAATGAAAGAGTCAAGGAAACCATTCAGAGACACTGCCAGGCAGAGAAGTGAGACAACTGGAAAAGGAAGCAGGATGTTAGCAGGCTTGATGGAGAGGAGCGGGGATGATCCTAAGGAGAGTACATAGAGGAAGGAACGGATGTTGTCATGCCCCTGACAGGACTGTGCTTGCACCCCTGCTGTGAGAAGGGTTGTGCTGGAGCTGATGGAAGCGCGTCCTGAGCCAAGCGCCAGGTGAAGGAATTGTGGGTGTGGAGCAGGGCCTCCTTGTGGTCAGGCGAGCCATCCTCTAGGTGTGATCGGAGGAGCTTGTGGAAGACAGCCAGGGTGTTCTGGGAGGAAACGTGATGCACAGGAGCCTAGCTGGCCAATAAGAGCGAGCCGAGCCGAGGGTGGGTCCAGGATGTGGGGGTATAAAGGCCGGGAGGGCCAGGGCGGGCGCCAGAGCTCTGCAGGGGGCCATGGTTCAGGCTCTGTAGGAAGAGCGGAAGCCCGGGTGCAGGGAAGTGGCGGGGAGGCATCTCGGAGGACAGAGCCACTGCCCTGAGCTGGCAGTGAGCTATGCAGCTCCCCACGAGTCAGCAGTGACCACGCAGTGAAGTGCCATCAAATGAGCTAGGTGGGGGAGCGCCGCCGCGGTGAGCTGCCCCTGGCACCAGCCAGGCAAGCGGATGGGCATGGGGATGGGGATGAGGATCGGGATGGGCATGGAGGCCAAGCTGATGCTGCGGGCCAGGTGGAAGTACAACGTCCGCCTGGGCACCCCCTCGAAGCCACACAAGCTGCTGAAAGCCTTGTTGAAACTCTCGCCTTGCCCATGACTCCATGCATCCTGGAGGGAGACGGGCTTCAGGGAAGACGGAGAAGGGCTGGCGCAAACACACGCGCCTGGGCCCCTTGGCGACGGATTTGGCTTGCCGCTGGAAGAGGCTGGATCAGCAGGGCCAGTGTGGAAGGCTGACATTGGAGGATGTCCCAGGGAGAACCGGGGCTCTGCTCCATCCCCCCATTTGCCAGGCCACAGGAAACCCAAAGAGGCGGGTGCCTCTTGACTCGAATGGTCGTGTTCCTGCGATGTGAGGGCATGGTGCTCTCTTGCCCTCGCTAGGCAAGGGATGAGCCCTCACCTGGGGAGCCAGTGTGCACCCCATGAAACCCGTCACTTGGACGCAGGCAGGGCCCGCTCCTCACGGGAAGACAGGCGTCCAGCCCAGTGCCCGGCCCACATTCAAGCCCAGGTGGGAAGAGTGGAAGGAACAGGGAGGGGGGAGGAGCAGGAGGAAACGCAGTTGCACCTGGCCAGCAAGCGAAATCCCACTTAACTCTGTCCCGCTGGCCCCCCCGGGACCAGCGCCCCCAGCCCAGCACTGTGCCCTGGAAAAGAGTCCTGCAGAAATCCGTGCGGCCACAGCTGGCTTATGGAGCCACATAGCTGCCACAGAGCTTGAAGGAAGAGAAGACCCAGGGCCTGGAGACGGGCTGGCTGGAGCTGGAGCCGAGGCCACGGGATCCTCCAGAGCGGATCTCCCAGCACTGAAAGGCAACACCAGCAGCAGCAGGAGCAGCAGGGCTTCTGAGGCCCATCCTCCCCAAAGCCCGCCAACCCAGGTGATCCTCGTCAACTGCAGGATCTGGCCAGCAGGCGGCAGCCTTCTTCTCCAAGGGCGGGATTGTGCCACAGATGGGGCGGATAAATCTGTCAAATCCAGCCACAGTGTGCCTCAGGGAGGAGGTCCTGCCTCTATCCCAAACCAGCCTCTGCAGGCCCAGCCCCGAACACGTAGGTGGCTTACTGGGGGTACAGCGAAAAATGGCAGCAGTGTCACAGCCAAGAAAGTCGCCCCACTCAGGAAGGCCAGAAGAGATTTCAAGTAGTTGTGCTCCAGGAGATGAGTGCCGCTCAGGAGCATGGCACTTTGCCCAGTGATGAAAAACTGGGATCTGAACTGGGCTGCACCTTTGCACCGCTGCCCCTGGAATGGACTCCAGGTCCTCGAACTGCATAAGGGACAGGTTCTGCAGCCACTGCTCACACTCTGCCTGCCCAGGAGTCACAGGCTTGAAGGCCACACATACCCCGCCATTGGCTGAGGCAGTGAATCGGACGGCATGAATCATCACCATGGCTCCCACGTGACTCGCGCCGATCCATCAGGATCCGTGCACTAGGGGACGGGTGCAGAGGTTTCATTCGACTCTTAGTGTGGTGTTCAGCGCAGCATGGGGACATTAGGAACAGGGATTTTTTCGCCGCCGCCCCTATAGCCCCGGTGGAAATCACTGCAATCAATCAGCCTCCAGTTCATCGACCTGTCTTTCTCGCCTGTTTCCCGGACACACTGCTCCTGATGCTTCCAAGCTGTGGCAACACTCACACGCAACCGCCTTGGTTGTTTCAGGCGTTGTTCAAAACCTTGGCCTGACAGTTTTGAATTGTAATTATTCATCGAACTGTCTATCAGCTTATTGGATGGTTTATACCTGTATCTATTTATTATTTCTTGATTGGTGGGTTTTACGAGCGAGGAACTCTGTCTGGCACAGGCTGAGCTGGATGTCACCAGCTCTTCTGGGGCTATAGAAGGAACTCCCACAGGAGCTCGTCCCATTGGCTGGATGAGAGGCAACCCACCACGCCAAGCAGCTTCAAACTCTCTCACATCAGGTCTCCTTCGCCTCCCGAGGGCCTTCAGCTAGTGGCTGTGGGAGGAAGAGGAAACTTTATACCCATACCTCAGAGACTTTCTCTCCTATCTTGTCACTGAATTAAATTAGATATGCAATACTCCCCGAATAACCTGAGCTATTTCTTTGGCCTAATAACCAGGCGCCAATGGAAATGGGAAAGATGGGGCTGGGACTGGGGCAGGGTCTCGTGGGTGGGCTGGGGCTGTAAGTTTCCTATGGCAGGTCCTGTGGAATTTCAAGCAATGAACGGACCAAAACAGCCAAGCACACCAAAAGGAGGGGAAAAAAAAACTGCCTCAAAAACGAAAATGAAAGAGTCAAGGAAATCCATTCAGAGACACTGCCAGGCAGAGAAGTGAGACAACTGGAAAGGAAGCAGGATGTTAGCAGCTTGATGGAGAGGAGGGGATGATCCTAAGGAGAGTACATAGGAGGGAGAAGGAACGGATGTTGTCATGCCCCTGACAGGGGACTGTGTTTGCGTTCCTGCTGTGAGAAGGGTTAAATCGGAGCTGATGGAAAGCGCGCCCTGAGCCAAGCGCCAGGTGAAGGTGTTAGGTGTGTGGGCAGGGCCTCCCTTGTGGTCAGGCGGCCATCCCCTAGGGTGTGATCGAGGAGCTTGTGGAAGACAGCCAGGGTGTTCTGGGAGGAAACGTGATGCACATGGAGCCCAGTTGGCAATAAGAAGCGCAGCGAGCTGAGTGGGTCAGGTCCAGGGGGGGTATAAAGGCCGAGGGCCGGGGCGGGCGCCAGAGCTCTGCAGGGCCATGGATTCAGGCTCTGTAGGAAGATCGGAAGCCCGGGTGCAGGGGTGGCGTGGGGAGGCATCTCGAGGACAGAGCCCACTGCCCTGGGAGCTGGCAGTGAGCTATGCAGCTCCCGCCCACGAGTCAGCAGTGACCACGCAGTGAAGTGCCATCAAATGAGCTAGGTGGGGGAGCCGTCGCCGCATGTGAGCCGCTCCTGGCACCAGCCAGGCAGCTGGATGGGCATGGGGATGGGGATGAGGATCGGATGGGCATGGAGGCAAGCTGATGCCGGCCAGGTGGAAGGAACAACGTCCGCCTGGGCACCCCATGGCCCACAAGCTGCTGCTGAAAGCCTTGTTGAAACTCTCGGCCTTGCCCATGACTCCATGCATCCTGAGGGAGACGGCTTCAGGAAGACGGAGAAGGGCTGGCGCAAACACACGCGCCTTGGGCCCTTGGCGGATGGATTTGGCTTGCCGCTGGAAGAGGCTGGATCGGCAGCAGGCCAGTGTGGAGGCTGACATTGGAGAGGATGTCCCAGGAGAACTTTGCTCCACGATCCCCATTTGCCAGGCCATTAGGAAACCCAAGGAGGCGGTGCCTCTTGGACTCAGAATGGTCGTGTTCCCTGCCCGATGTGAGGCATGGAGCTCTCTTGCCCTCCTGAGCAAGGGGGATGAGCCCTCACCTGGGAGCCAGTGTGCACCCCATGAAACCCGTCACTTGGACGCAGGCAGGGGCCACCGCTCCTACGGGAAGACAGGCGTCCAGCCCCAGTGCGCGGGGCCCGCATTCAAGCCCCAGGTGGGAAGAGTGGAAGGAACAGGAGAGGGTGGGAGCAGGAGGAAACCAGTTGCACCTGGCCAGCAAGCCAAATCCCACTTAATCCTGTCTGCTGGCCCTCCTGGACCTAGCTCTCAGCCCAGCACTGTGCCCTGGAAAGAGTCCTGTAGAAACTGTGCGGCCACAGCTGGCTTATGGAGCCACATAGCTGCCACAGAGCTTGGAAGGAAGAAGACCAGGGCCTGGGACGTGGCTGAGCTGAGCGAGGAGCCACGGGATCCTCCAGAGCGGAGTCTCCCAGCACCGAAAAGGCAACACCAGCAGCAGCAGGAGCAGCAGGGCTTCTGAGGCCCCATCCTCCCAAAGCCCGCCACCCAGGTGATCCTCGTCAACTGCAGGATCTGGCCAGCAGGCGCAGCCTTCTTCTCCAGGGCGGGGAGCATTGTGCCACAGATGGGGCGGATAAATCTGTCAAATCCAGCCAGTGTGCCTCAGGAGGAGTCCTGCCTCTATCCCAAACCAGCCTCTGCAGGCCCAGCCCCCGAACACGCAGGTGGCTTACTGGGGGTACAACTGAAAAATGGCAGCAATGTCACAGCCAAAGAAAGTCGCCCCACTCAAGGCCAAGGCCAGAAGAGATTTCAGCAGTTGTGCTCAGGAGATGAGTGCCGCTCAGGAAGCATGGCACTTTGCCCAGTGATGAAACTGGGATCTGAACTGGGCTGCACCTTTGCACCGCTGCCCCTGGAATGGACTCCAGGTCCTCGAATCCGTACAAAGGGACAGGTTCTGCAACCCTGCTCACCTCTGCCTGCCCAGGAGTCACAGGCTTGAAGGCCACACATACCCCCGCCATTGGCTGAGGCAGGAATCGGACGGCATGAATCATCACTCACGGCTCCACACTGCGACCGCGCCCGTCCATCAGGATCCGTGCACTAGGACGGTGCAGAGGTTTCATTCCGACTCTCAGTGTGGTGTTCAGCGAGCATGGGGACATTAGAAATCAGGGATTTTTCATGTCGCCCCTATAGCCCCGGTGGAAATCACTGCAATCAACTCAGCCCTCCAGTTCACATCGACCTGTCTTTCTCGCCTGTTTCCCTGGACACACTGCTCCCTGATGCTTCCAAGCTGTGGCAACACTCGTCATAACCGTCTTGGTTGTTTCCAGGCGTTGTTCAAACCTTGGCCTGACAGTTTGAATTGTAATTATTCATCGAACTGTCTATCAGCTTATTGGATGGTTTATACCTGTATCTATTTATTATTTCTTGATTGTGGGTTTTACGAGCGAGGAACTCTGTCTGGCACAGGCTGAGCTGGATGTCACCAGCTCTTCTGGGGCTGGGCAGGAAGGAACTCCACAGGGCTCGTCCCATTGGCTGATGAGAGGCAAACTCCACCACGCCCAAGCAGTTTCTGGCAACTTTCACACCAGGTCTCCTTCGCCCTCCCGAGGGCCTTCAGCTGGTAGTTGGGGAGGAAGAGGAAACTTTATACCCATACCTCAGAGACTTTCTCTCCTATCTTGTCACTGAATTAAATTAGATATACAATACTCCCGAATAACCTTGAGCTATTTCTTTGGCTAATAACCAGGCGCCAATGGAAATGGGAAGATGGGGGGCTGGACTGGGGCAGGGTCTCGGTGGGGTGGGCCAGGGCTGCCAAGTTTCCTATGGCAGGTCCCTGTGGAATTTCAAGCAATGAACGGACCAAACAGCCAAGCACACAAAGGAGGAAAAAAAAAAAAAAAACTGCCCCAAAAACTTGAAAATGAAAAGTCAAGGAAATCCATTCAGAGACACTGCCAGGCAGAGAAGTGAGACAACTGGAAAAGGAAGCAGGATGTTAGCAGCTTGATGGAGAGAGCGGGGATGATCCTAAGGAGAGTACATAGAGTGGAGAAGGAACGGATGTTGTCATGCCCTGACAGGGGACTGTGTTTGCACCCCTGCTGTGAGAAGGGGTTAAAGGAGCTGATGGAAAGCGCGTCCTGAGCCAAAGCGCCAGGTGAAGGGAATTGTGGGTGTGTGGGGCAGGGCCCCTTGTGGTCAGGCGACCATCCTCTAGGTGTGATCGGAGGAGCTTGTGGAAGACAGCCAGGGTGTTCTGGGAGGAAACGTGATGCACAAGGAGCCTAGCTGGCCAATAGGCCAGAGCTGCAGTGGGCCCAGGATGTGGGGTATATAAGGCCGGGAGGGCAGAGGCGGCGCCAGGAGAGCTCTGCAGGGCTGGATTCAGGCTCTGTAGGAAGAGCGGAAGCCGGGTGCAGGGAAGTGGCGGGAGTGCATCTCGAGGACAGAGCCCACTGCCCTGGGGCTGGCAGTGACTCATGCAGCTCCCGCCCACGAGTCAGCAGTGACCACGCAGTGAAGTGCCATCAAAGGAGCTAGGTGGGAGCGTCGCCGCCGCTGGTGAGCGCTCCTGGCACCAGCCAGCCAGCGGATGGGCATGGGGATGGGGATGAGGATCGGGATGGGCATGGAGGGCTGATGCTGCGGGCCAGGTGGAAGAAGTACAACGTCCGCCTGGGCACCCCAACCAGCCACAGCTGCTGAAAGCCTTGTTGAAACTCTCGGCCTTGCCCATGACTCCATGCATCCTGAGGAAGCGGGCTTCAGGAAGAGCGGAGAAGGGCTGGCGCAAACACACGCGCCTTGGGCCCTTGGCGACGGATTTGGCTTGCCGCTGGAAGAGGCTGGATCGCAGCAGGGCCAGTGTGGAAGGCTGACATTGGCGGGATGTCCCAGGGAGAACCGGCTCTGCTCACGATCCCCATTTGCCAGGCCACAGGAAACCCAAGGAGGCGGTGCCTCTTGGACTCGGAATGGTCGTGTTCCTGCCGATGTGAGGGCATGGTGCTCCTCTTGCCCTCGCTGAGCAAGGATGAGCCCTCACCTGGGAGCCAGTGTGCACCCCATGAAACCCGTCACTTGGCGGGACGCAGGCAGGGCCACCCACCCCTCACGGAAGACAGGCGTCCAGCCCAGTGCGCCCGGCCACATTCAAGCCCCAGGTGGGAAGAGTGGAAGGAACAGGAGAAGGGAGGAGCAGGAGAAGCAGGTTGCACCTGGCCAGCAAGTTTAAATCCCACTTAATCCTGTCTGCTGGCCCTCCGGGACCAGCGCTCTCAGCCCAGCACTGTGCCCTGGGAAAAGAGTCCTGCAGAAATCCGTGCGGCCACAGCTGGCTTATGGAGCCACATAGCTGCCACAGAGCTTGGAAGGAAGAGAAGACCCAGGGCCTGAGACGTGGCTGGAGCTGGGCTGAGGCCACGGGATCCTCCAGGGAGAGTCTCCCAGCACCGAAGGCAACACCAGCAGCAGCAGGAGCAGCAGGGCTTTGAGGCCCATCCTCCCCAAAGCCCGCCAACCCAGGTGATCTCGTCAACTGCAGGATCTGGCCAGCAGGCGGCAGCCTTCTTCTGGCGCGGGAGCATTGTGCCACAGATGGGGCGGATAAATCTGTCAAATCCAGCCAGTGTGCCTCAGGGAGAGTCCTGCCTCATCCCAAACCAGCCTCTGCAGGCCCAGCCCCGAACACGTAGGTGGCTTACTGGGGTACAGCGAAAAATGGCAGCAGTGTCACAGCCAAGAAAGTCGCCCCCTCAAGGCCAAGGCCAGAAGAGATTTCAAGTAGTTGTGCTCCAGGAGATGAGTGCCGCTCAGGAAGCATGGCACTTTGCCCAGTGATGAAAACTGGGATCTGAACTGGGCTGCACCTTTGCACCTGCTGCCCTGGAATGGACCCAGGTCCTCTGAATCCGTACAAGGGACAGGTTCTGCAGCCACTGCTCACACTCTGCCTGCCCAGGAGTCACAGGCTTGAAGGCCACACATACCCCGCCATTGGCTGAGGCAGTGAATTCAGGGACGGCATGAATCATCACTCACGGCTCCACACTGCGACTGCGCCCCCGTCCATCAGGATCCGGTGCACTAGGGACGGGTGCAGAGGTTTCATTCCGACTCTCTTAGTGTGGTGTTCAGGCGAGCATGGGGACATTAGGAAATCAGGGATTTTTCGCCGCCGCCCCCTATAGCCCCGGTGGAAATCACTGCAATCAACTTCAGCCCTCCAGTTCACATCGACCTGTCTTTCTCGCCTGTTTCCCTGGACACACTGCTCTGATGCTTCAAGCTGTGGCAACACTCACGCAACCGTCTTGGTTGTTTCAGGCGTTTGTTCAAAACCTTGGCCTGACAGTTTTGAATTGTAATTATTCATCGAACTGTCTATCAGCTTATTGGATGGTTTATACCTGTATCTATTTATTATTTCTTGATTGGTGGGTTTTACGGCGAGGAACTCTGTCTGGCACAGGCTGAGCTGGATGTCACCAGCTCTTCTGGGGCTGGCAGGAAGGAACTCCAGGGCTCGTCCCATTGGCTGGGATGAGAGGCAAACTCCACCACGCCAAGCAGCTTCTGGCAACTTTGCATCAGGTCTCCTTCGCCTCCCGAGGGCCTTCAGCTGGTAGTTGTGGGAGGAAGAGGAAACTTTATACCCATACCTCAGAGACTTTCTCTCCTATCTTGTCACTGAATTAAATTAGATATGCAATACTCCCAAATAACCTTTGAGCTATTTCTTTGGCCTAATAACCAGGCGCCAATGGAAATGGGAAGATGGGGCTCAGGACTGGGGCAGGGTCTCGGTGGGTGGGCTGGGGCTGCCTAAGTTTCCTATGGCAGGTCCTGTGAAGTTTCAAGCAATGAACGGACCAAACAGCCAAGCACACAAAGGAGGAAAAAAAAACTGCCCCAAAAACGAAATGAAAGAGTCAAGGAAACTCATCAGAGACACTGCCAGGCAGAGAAGTGAGACAACTGAAAAGGAAGCAGGATGTTAGGCAGCTTGATGGAGAGTAGCGGGATGATCCTAAGGAGAGTACATAGAGGAGAAGGAACGGATGTTGTCATGCCCTGACAGGGGACTGTGTTTGCACCCACTGCTGTGAGAAGGGTTAAAGGGCTGATGGCCGCGTCCTGAGCCAAGCGCCAGGTGAAGGAATTGTGGGTGTGTGGGGCAGGGGCCTCCTTGTGGTCAGGCGACCATCCTCTAGGTGTGATCGGAGGAGCTTGTGGAAGACAGCCAGGGTGTTCTGGGAGGAAACGTGATGCACAAGGAGCCTAGTTGGCAATAAGAAGCGCAGCGAGCCGAGGGGGTGGGTCCAGGATGTGGGGGGTATATAAAGGCCGGGAGGGCCGGGGCGGGCGCCAGAGCTCTGCAGGGCCATGGATTCAGGCTCTGTAGGAAGATCGGAAGCCGGGTGCAGGGGAAGTGGCAGGGAGGCATCTCGGAGAGACAGAGCCCACTGCCCTGGGAGCTGCAGTGAGCTATGCAGCTCCGCCCACGAGTCAGCAGTGACCACGCAGTGAAGTGCCATCAAATGAGCTAGGTGGGGGAGCGTCGCCGCCGCGGTGAGCCGCTCCTGGCACCAGCCAGGCAAGCGGATGGGCATGGGGATGGGGATGAGGATCGGGATGGGCATGGAGGCCAAGCTGATGCTGCGGGCCAGGTGGAAGTACAACGTCCGCCTGGGCACCCCACAAGCCACACAAGCTGCTGAAAGCCTTGTTGAAACTCTCGGCCTTGCCCATGACTCCATGCATCCTGAGGGAGACGGGGCTTCAGGAAGACGGAGAAGGCTGGCGCAAACACACGCGCCTTGGGGCCTTTGGCGACAGTTTGGCTTGCCGCTGGAAGAGGCTGGATCGCAGCAGGGCCAGTGTGGAAGGCTGACATTGGAGGGGATGTCCCAGGGAGGCCGGCTCTGCTCCACGATCCCCATTTGCCAGGCCACAGGAAACCCAAGGAGGCGGGTGCCTCTTGGACTCGGAAATGGTCGTGTTCCTGCCGATGTGAGGCATGGTGCTCTCTTGCCCTCGCTGAGCAAGGGATGAGCCCTCACCTGGGGAGCCAGTGTGCACCCCATGAAACCCGTCACGGGACGCAGGCAGGGCCACCGCCCCTACGGGAAGACAGGCGTCCAGCCCAGTGCGCCCGGCCCGCATTCAAGCCCCAGGTGGGAAGAGGGGAAGGAACAGGAGGAGGGGGAGAGCAGGAGGAAACGAGTTGCACCTGGCCAGCAAGCGAAATCCCACTTAATCCTGTCTGCTGGCCCTCCTGACCAGCGCTCCAGCCCAGCACTGTGCCCTGAAAAGAGTCCTGCAGAAATCCGTGCGGCCACAGCTGGCTTATGGAGCCACATAGCTGCCACAGAGCTTGGAAGGAAGAGAAGACCCAGGGCCTGGAGACGTGGCTGGAGCTGGAGTCGAGGCCACGGGATCCTCCAGAGCGGAGTCTCCCAGCACCGAAAGGCAACACCAGCAGCAGCAGGAGCAGCAGGGCTTCTGGAGGCCCATCCTCCCAAAGCCCGCCAACCCAGGTGATCCTCGTCAACTGCAGGATCGCAGCTGCAGGCGGCAGCCTCTTCCTCCAAGGGCGGGAGCATTGTGCCACAGATGGGGTGGATAAATCTGTCAAATCCAGCCAGTGTGCCTCAGGAGGAGTCCTGCCTCTATCCCAAACCAGCCTCTGCAGGCCCAGCCCCGAACACGTAGGTGGCTTACTGGGGTACAGCGAAAATGGCAGCAGTGTCACAGCCAAGAAAGTAACGCCCCACTCAAGGCCAAGGCCAGAAGAGATTTCAAGTAGTTTGTGCTCCAGGAGATGAGTGCTGCTCAGGAAGCATGGCACTTTGCCCAGTGATGAAAACTGGGATCTGAACTGGGCTGCACCTTTGCACCGCTGCCCCTGGAATGGACTCCAGGTCCCGAATCCGTACAAGGGACAGGTTCTGCAGCCACTGCTCACACTCTGCCTGCCCAGGAGTCACAGGCTTGAAGGCCACACATACCCCGCCATTGGCTGAGGCAGTGAATTCGGACGGCATGAATCATCTATCACCACGGCTCCACTGCAGACTGCGCCCCGTCCATCAGGATCCGGTGCACTAGGGACGGGGTGCAGAGGTTTCATTCTGACTCTCTTAGTGTGGTGTTCAGCGAGCATGGGGACATTAGGAAATCAGGATTTTTTCGCGCCGCCCCTATAGCCCCGGTGGAAATCACTGCAATCAACTTCAGCCCCAGTTCACATCGACCTGTCTTTCTCGCCTGTTTCCCTGGACACACTGCTCCCTGATGCTTCCAAGCTGTGGCAACACTCACACATAACCGTCTTGGTTGTTTCAGGCGTTTGTTCAAAACCTTGGCCTGACAGTTTTTGAATTGTAATTATTCATCGAACTGTCTATCAGCTTATTGGATGGTTTATACCTGTAATCTATTTATTATTTCTTGATTGGTGGGTTTTGAGCGGGAACTCTGTCTGGCACAGGCTGAGCTGGATGTCACCAGCTCTTCTGGGGCTGGCAGGAAGGACTCCACAGGGCTCGTCCATTGGCTGGGATGAGAGGCAAACCCACCACGCCCAAGCAGCTTCTGGCAACTTTCATCAGGGTTCCGCCCTCCCGAGGGCCTTCAGCTGGTAGTTGTGGGAGGAAGAGGAAACTTTATACCCATACCTCAGAGACTTTCTCTCCTATCTTGTCACTGAATTAAATTAGATATGCAATACTCCCGAATAACCTTGAGCTATTTCTTTGGCCTAATAACCAGGCGCCAATGGAAATGGGAAGATGGGGCTGGGACTGGGAGGGCAGGGTCTCAGGGTGGGCTGGGGGCTGCCTAAGTTTCCTATGGCAGGTCCCTGTGGAATTTCAAGCAATGAACGGACCAAACAGCCAAGCACACAAAGGAGGAAAAAAAAACTGCCCCAAAAACGAAAATGAAAGAGTCAAGGAAATCCATTCAGAGACACTGCCAGGCAGAGAAGTGAGACAACTGAAAAGGAAGCAGGATGTTAGCAGCTTGATGGAGAGGAGCGGGGATGATCCTAAGGAGAGTACATATAGGAGGAGAAGGAAACGGATGTTGTCATGCCCTGACAGGAGGACTGTGTTTGCACCCCTGCTGTGAGAAGGGTTAAGGAGCTGATGGAAAGCGGCGTCCTGAGCCAAGCGCCAGGTGAAGGAATTGTGGGTGTGTGGGCAGGGGCCTCCCTTGTGGTCAGGCGACCATCCCTCTAGGTGTGATCGGAGGAGCTTGTGGAAGACAGCCAGGGTGTTCTGGGAGGAAACGTGATGCACAAGGAGCCTAGTTGGCAATAAGAAGCGCAGCGAGCCGAGGGGGTGGGTCCAGGATGGGGGGGTATATAAAGGCGGGAGAGGAGGGCCGGGCGGGCTAGAGCTCTGCAGGCCATGGATTCAGGCTCTGTAGGAAGATCGGGCCCGGGTGCAGGGAAGTGGCGAGGGGAGGCATCTCCGGGAGGACAGAGCCCACTGCCTGGGAGCTGGCAGTGAGCAGTGACGCAGCTCCCGCCCACGAGTCAGCAGTGACCACGCAGTGAAGTGCCATCAAATGAGCTAGGTGGGGGAGCGTCGCCGCCGCGGTGAGCCGCTCCTGGCACCAGCCAGGCAAGCGGATGGGCATGGGGATGGGGATGAGGATCGGGATGGGCATGGAGGCCAAGCTGATGCTGCGGGCCAGGTGGAAGTACAACGTCCGCCTGGGCACCCCCACGAAGCCACACAAGCTGCTGAAAGCCTTGTTGAAACTCTCGGCCTTGCCCATGACTCCATGCATCCTGAGGGAGACGGGCTTCAGGAAGACGGAGAAGGGCTGGCGCAAACACACGCGCCTTGGGGCCCTGGCTGAGTTTGGCTTGCGCTGGAAGAGGCTGGATCGGCAGCAGGGCCAGTGTGGAAGGCTGACATTGGAGGATGTCCCAGGAGAACCGGCTCTGCTCCACGATCCCCATTTGCCAGGCCACAGGAAACCCAAGGAGGCGGGTGCCTCTTGGACTCGGAATGGTCGTGTTCCTGCCGATGTGAGGGCATGGTGCTCTCTTGCCCTCGCTGAGCAAGGGATGAGCCCTCACCTGGGGGAGCCAGTGTGCACCCCATGAAACCCGTCACACGGGACGCAGGCAGGGCCACCGCTCCCTACCGGGGAAGACAGGCGTCCAGCCCAGTGCCCGGCCCGCATTCCAAGCCCCAGGTGGGAAAGAGTGGAAGGAACAGGAGAAGGGGGAGGAGCAGGAGGAAACAGGGGTGCACCTGGCCAGCAAGCGAAATCCACTTAATCCTGTCTGCTGGCCCTCCCGGGACCAGCGCTCTCCAGCCCAGCACTGTGCCCTGGAAAAGAGTCCTGCAGAAATCCGTCAGGCGCCACAGCTGGCTTATGGAGCCACATAGCTGCCACAGAGCTTGGAAGGAAAGAAGAAGACCCAGGGCCTGGAGACGTGGCTGGAGCTGGAGCCGAGGCCACGGGATCCTCCAGAGCGGAGTCTCCCAGCACCGAAAGGCAACACCAGCAGCAGCAGGAGCAGCAGGGCTTCTGAGGCCCATCCTCCCCAAAGCCCGCCAACCCAGGTGATCCGTCAACTGCAGGATCTGGCCAGCAGGCAGCCTTCTTCTCCAAGGGCGGGAGACATTGTGCCACAGATGGGGCGGATAAATCTGTCAAAATCCAGCCAGTGTGCCTCAGGGAGGAGTCCTGCCTCTATCCCAAACCAGCCTCTGCAGGCCCAGCCCCGAACACGTAGGTGGCTTACTGGGGTACAGCGAAAAATGGCAGCAGTGTCACAGCCAAGAAAGTCCCACTCAAGGCCAAGGCCAGAAGAGATTTCAAGTAGTTGTGCTCCAGGAGATGAGTGCCGCTCAGGAAGCATGGCACTTTTGCCCAGTGATGAAAACTGGGATCTGAACTGGGCTGCACCTTTGCACCGCTGCCCCTGGAATGGACTCCAGGTCCTCGAATCCGTACAAGGGACAGGTTCTGCAGCCACTGCTCACACTCTGCCTGCCCAGGAGTCACAGGCTTGAAGGCCCACATACCCCGCCATTGGCTGAGGCAGTGGTCGGACGGCATGAATCATCACCACGGCTCACACTGCGACTGCGCCCCCGTCCATCAGGATCCGGTGCACTAGGGACGGTGCAGAGGTTTCATTCCGACTCTCTTAGTGTGCGGTGTTCAGCGAGCATGGGGACATTAGGAAATCAGGGATTTTTTCGCCGCCCCCTATAGCCCCGGTGGAAATCACTGCAATCAACTTCAGCCTCCAGTTCACATCGACCTGTCTTTCTCGCCTGTTTCCTGGACACACTGCTCCCTGATGCTTCCAAGCTGTGGCAACACTCACACGCATAACTCGTCTTGTTGTTTCAGGCGTTTGTTCAAAACCTTGGCCTGACAGTTTTGAATTGTAATTATTCATCGAACTGTCTATCAGCTTATTGGATGGTTTATACCTGTATCTATTTATTATTTCTTGATTGGTGGGTTTTACGAGCGAGGAACTCTGTCTGGCACAGGCTGAGCTGGATGTCACCAGCTCTTCTGGGGCTGGCAGGAAGGAACTCCACAGGGCTCGTCCCATTGGCTGGGATGAGAGGCAAACTCCACCACGCCCAAGCAGCTGGCAACTTTCACATCAGGTCTCCTTCGCCCTCCTGAGGGCCTTCAGCTGGTAGTTGAGGGAGAAGAGGAAACTTATACCCATACCTCAGAGACTTTCTCTCCTATCTTGTCACTGAATTAAATTAGATATGCAATACTCCCCGAATAACCTTGAGCTATTTCTTTGGCCTAATAACCAGGCGCCAATGGAAATGGGAAGATGGGGCTGGGACTGGGGCAGGGTCTCGGTGGGTGGGCTGGGGCTGCCTGTTTCCTATGGCAGGTCCCTGTGGAATTTCAAGCAATGAACGGACCAAACAGCCAAGCACACAAAGGGAAAAAAAAAAAACTGCCCCAAAACGAAAATGAAAAGAGTCAAGGAAATCCATTCAGACACTGCCAGGCAGAGAAGTGAGACAACTGGAAAAGGAAGCAGGATGTTAGCAGCTTGATGGGAGCGGGGATGATCCTAAGGAGAGTACATAGGAGGAGAAGGAACGGATGTTGTCACATGCCCTGACAGGGGACTGTGTTTGCACCCCTGCTGTGAGAAGGGTTAAAAAGGAGCTGATGGAGCGCGTCCTGAGCCAAGCGCCAGGTGAAGGAATTGTGGGTGTGTGGGGCAGGGCCTCCCCCTTGTGGTCAGGCGACCATCCCTCTCTAGGTGTGATCGGAGGAGCTTGTGGAAGACAGCCAGGGTGTTCTGGGAGGAAACGTGATGCACAAGGAGCCCAGTTGGCAATAAGAAGAGCGAGCCGAGGGGTGGGGTCCAGGATGTGGGGGTATATAAAGGCCGGGAGGGCCGGGGCGGGCGCCAGAGCTCTGCAGGGCCATGGATTCAGGCTCTGTAGGAAGATCGGAAGCCCGGGTGCAGGGAAGTGGCGAGGGGAGGCATCTCGGAGGACAGAGCCCACTGCCCTGGGAGCTGGCAGTGAGCTATGCAGCTCCCGCCCACGAGTCAGCAGTGACCACGCAGTGAAGTGCCATCAAATGAGCTAGGTGGGGGAGCGTCGCCGCCGCGGTGAGCCGCTCCTGGCACCAGCCAGGCCGGATGGGCATGGGATGGGGATGGGATGAGGGATGGGCATGGAGGCCAAGCTGATGCTGCGGGCCAGGTGGAAGTACAACGTCCGCCTGGGCACCCCCACGAAGCCACACAAGCTGCTGAAAGCCTTGTTGAAACTCTCGGCCTTGCCCATGACTCCATGCATCCTGAGGGAGACGGGCTTCAGGAAGACGGAGAAGGGCTGGCGCAAACACACGCGCCTTGGGCCCTTGGCGACGGATTTGGCTTGCCGCTGGAAGAGGCTGGATCGGCAGCAGGGCCAGTGTGGAAGGCTGACATTGAGGGGATGTCCCAGGGAGAGAACTGCCTTGCCCACGATCCCCATTTGCCAGGCCACAGGAAACCCAAGGAGGCGGGTGCCTCTTGGACTCGAATGGTCGTGTTCCTGCCGATGTGAGGGCATGGTGCTCTCTTGCCCTCCTGAGCAAGGGATGAGCCTCACCTGGGGGAGCCAGTGTGCACCGTGATGAAACCTGTCACTTCTGGAGGCAGGCAGGGCCACCGCTCCCTACTGGAAGACAGGCGTCCAACCCAGTGCGCCCGGCCCATTTGGCCCCAGGTGGGAAGAGTGGAAGGAACAGGAGGAGGGGAGGAGAAGGAGGAAACGAGTTGCACCTGGCCAGCAAGCGAAATCCCACTCCAATCCTGTCTGCTGGCCCTCCCCGGGACCAGCGCTCTCCAGCCCAGCACTGTGCCCTGGAAAAGAGTCCTGCAGAAATCCGTGCGGCCACAGCTGGCTTATGGAGCCACATAGCTGCCACAGAGCTTGGAAGGAAGAGAAGTCCCAGGGCCTGGAGACGTGGCTGGAGCTGGAGCCGAGGCCACGGGATCCTCCAGAGCGGAGTCTCCCAGCACCGAAAGGCAACACCAGCAGCAGCAGGAGCAGCAGGGCTTCTGAGGCCCATCCTCCCCAAAGCCCGCTAACCCAGGTGATCCTCGTCAACTGCAGGATCTGGCCAGCAGGCGGCAGCCTTCTTCCTGGGGCGGGCGGGAGCATTGTGCCACAGGTGGGGCGGATAAATCTGTCAAATCCAGCCAGTGTGCCTCAGGGAGGAGTCCTGCCTCGATCCCCAACCAGCCTCTGCAGGCCCAGCCCCCGAACACGTAGGTGGCTTACTGGGGTACAGCGAAAAATGGCAGCAGTGTCACAGGCAAGAAAGTCGCCCCACTCAAGGCCAAGGCCAGAAGAGATTTCAAGCAGTTGTGCTCCAGGAGATGAGTGCTGCTCAGGAAGCGTGGCACTTTGCCCAGTGATGAAAACTGGGATCTGAACTGGCCTGCACCTTTGCACCGCTGCCCCTGGAATGGACTCCAGGTCCCCGAATCTGTACAAGGGACAGGTTCTGCAGCCACTGCTCACACTCTGCCTGCCCAGGAGTCACAGGCTTGAAGGCCATACATACCCCCGCCATTGGCTGAGGCAGTGAATTCGGACGGCATGAATCATCACTCACGGCTCCACACTGTGACTGCGCTCCCGTCCATCAGGATCCGGTGCACTAGGGATGGGTGCAGGGGTTTCATTTCGACTCTCTTAATGTGGTGTTCAGTGAGCATGGGGACATTAGGAAATCACGGATTTTTCACACCCGCCCCCATATAGCCCCCAGTGGTAATCACTGCAATCAACTTCAGCCCTCCAGTTCACATCGACCTGTCTTTCTCGCCTGTTTGCCTGGACACACTGCTCCCTGATGCTTCCAAGCTGTGGCAACACTCACACGCAACCGTCTTGGAGGTTTCAGGCGTTTGTTCAAAACCTTGGCCTGATAGTTTTGAATTGTTATTATTCATCGAACTGTCTTTTAGCTTATTGGATGGTTTATTCCTGTATCTATTTATTATTTCTTGATTGGTGGGTTTTGCGAGCGAGGAACTCTGTCTGGCACAGGCTGAGCTGGATGTCACCAGCTCTTCTGGGGCTGGCAGGAAGGAACTCCACAGGGCTCGTCCCATTGGCTGTGATGAGAGGCAAACTCCACCAAGCCCAAGCAGCTTCTGGCAACTTTCACATCAGGTCTCCTTCACCCTGCCGAGGGCTTCAGGTGGTAGTTGTGGGAGGAAGAGGAAACTTTATACCCATACCTCAGAGACTTTCTCTCCTACCTTGTCACTGAGTTAAATTAGATATGCAATACTCCCCGAATAACCTTGGGCTATTTCTTTGGCCTAATAACCAGGCGCCAATCAAATGGGAAGATCGGGCTGGGACGGGGCAGGGACTCGCTGGTCTGGGGCTGCCTAAGTTTCCTATGGCAGGTATCTGTGGAATTTCAAGCAATTAACGGAGCAAACAGCCAAGCACACAAATGGAGGGAAAAAAAAAACTGCCCCAAAAACGAAAATGAAAGAGTCAAGGAAATCCATTCAGAGGTACTCCCAGGCAGAGAAGTGAGACAACTGGAAAAGGAAGCAGGATGTTATCAGCTTGATGGAGAGGAACGGGGTTCTTCCTCAGGAGAGTACATAGAGGAAAAGGAATGGATGTTGTCATGCCCCTGAAAGGGGGCTGTGTTTGCACCCCTGCTCTGAGATGAGTTAAACGGAGCTGATGGAAAGCACATCCTGAGCCAAGTGCCAGGTGAAGGAATTGTGGCCTCCCTTGTGGTGAGGCGCCTATCCCTCTATGTGTTATCGGAGGAGCTTGTGGAGGACAGCCAGGGTCTTCTCGGAGGAAACGTGATGCACAAGGAGCCTAGCTGGCCAATAAGAAGCGCAGCGATCCGAGGGGGTGGGTCCAGGATGTGGGGGGTATATAAAGGCTGGGAGCGTGGCAGGCTCCAGAGCTCTGCAGGGCCAGGGATTCAGGCTCTGTAGGAAGAGCGGAAGCCTGGGTGCAGGGAATTGGTGAGGGGTGGCATCTCGGAGGACAGAGCCCACCACCCTGGGAGCTGGTAGTGATCTTTGCAGCACCTTCCCACGTGTCAGCAGTGACCACGCAGTGAAGTGCCATCAAAGGAGCTAGCTGCGGAGCTTCGCACCCGAGGTGAGCCACTCCTGGCACCAGCCAGTAAAGGGGATGGGAATGGGGATGGCGATGAGTATCGGGATGGGCATGGAGGCAAAGCTGATGCTGCAGGCCACGTGGGAGTACAAGGTCCGCCTGGGCACCACCATGAAGCCACACAAGCTGCCTTGTGGAAACTCTCGGCCTTGCACATGACTCCATGCATCCTGAGGGAGACGGGCTTCAAGAAGATTGAGAAGGTCTGGTGCAAACATACCCCGCTTGTGTCCTTTGTCACGCATTTGGCTCGCCGTTGGAAGAGGCTGGATTGGCAGCAGGGCCAGTGCGGAAGGCTGACATTGGTGGGGATGTCCCAGGGAGAACCGGCTCTGCTCCATGATCCCCCATTTGCCAGGCCACAGGAAACCCAAGGAGGCGGGTGCCTCTTGGACTCTGAATGGGCGTGTTCCTGCCGATGTGAGGGCATGGTTCTCCTTTGCCCTCGGTCTGCAAGAGATGAGCCCTTGTAAGACCCTGGAAGTGAAGACTCCCTGGGCTCTGTCTCAGGAAAGGCGACACCCAGAACACTCACGAGAAATGGTCTTCATGCAAACAGCAAGAGGAGTTTTATTCCAAGCCCACACTAGGGCCCACAGTCCTACGCCACGCAGGGGTAGAGGACTGAAGGCCCCGAGGGTAGAATCAGGGCAGCTTTTATTGGATTCAAACAAAGGAGAGGAGAATTTATAACATGATTGGTTAACAATTAAAAATAATGTACATGTAGTATGCTCATTGGTTATGTGGTTACTATGGCATTTTGAGCCAACTTATCTATAACTTGAGGATCACTAGTATGTATAAAATTTGCTTAGTTTCTTCTGACTGGCTCATTTCAAGTATTATTTTGGGTACTGGGCAGTTTTGGGTTTTTCCAGTAACTGCAAAAATGCTGTGTCAGTTCAGCCCGGAAATAGAAACTCAGGCCTGTGAATATTCTTAGAGCCTGTCATGGCATTACTTTAGTTTGGGCACTTCTTGCTTACATTCTTTACATTTCTATCTATATACTTTTACTTTGTAACTATTCTGTTTATCCTTTCATTCCCCACTTCTGCTCTTGTTAATAGTTCTAATCCTAGAACTGGTTGGACTCGAAGTTAGTTCCCTCCCTGTCCAGAAGACCCCTATACTGTTGTCTGAGCACCATAAGGTGGACCGCACTCACCCGTCTTCTAACAAAAGCAATAAATCTCTTGATTATGCAGGGCCCAACTGTAAGCAACAGGAGTAAAATCACTAAGGATCCCATCAGAGCAGAAAGTAGGGTGGTCATACAAGGGGACCTGCTTAACCACCCTTCAAACCATCCCTGGTTAGCCTCCCTTTCCCTTCGATGTTTCTCTAGCCTTTCTCTGAGCTTGTTCATGGAGTCTCTAATAGCTCCCGAGTGATCTACATAGAAACAACATTCTTCTCTTAAGGCTGCACATAACCCTCCTTCCTTTAGAAACAGTAGATCCAATCCCCTCCGGTTCTGTAGGAGCACTTCAGATAAAGAAGTCAGAGATTCCTCTAGGTTGCTAAGATTTTTTTTTCTAAAGCTTGGAGATCTTCAGTCATGGCAGCATTTAGTTCACCAAGTCCTTTTTCTAACTGTCATGGTCCCATGATCAGGGCTGTAGTTCCTGTCCCTACTTCTGCAGCCATCCCAACCCGAGCATAACTGCCAAGGTAAGGGTTATGGGCTCTCTTTAGAGCGGGTGGTCGATAATCATACTCATTAATGACCTCCTCCTCAGGGTGGTAGTAAACTCGGGGACTAGCTGGACCATGACACAGAAATGTTTAGACAAGTCAAAAGCTGTAGTAGAGACACAAGGGGTTAATCCGGTATTACATGCCCACCATCGATTATCCCTGGTACCAAGTACTTGTTTGACTCTGTTTGGTTAAGAATTATGGAAAAGTTGCAGAGATGTTGATGGGTCAGTGGTATTTACCTATACAGAGCCCTCTTCCGGATACCAGTCAGTGTTAGCTTATTTTGAGGCCCCAGGAGCATTGTCCTTTAGATTGGTCAGAGACCGAAAGTTCTTGTCAAGGCCAGGCCCTCATAATAAGGGGCCTGACGACAAGCAAAGCCAGAAGGAGGTGGTGGCTTCCGGGTTAGTGGCATTGAGGGGCCAGGAAAGCTCCTGCACCAGGTTAAATAACCTTTTCATTGTTTGCACAGGGGTTGTTTGTTCATCCCACGTGCCCCATTAGAGATGGTTGAGGGCCCTGGAACCAGCTGGCAAGGGGGCCCGGCACAGGTTTTGGGGAAACTGGGGCAGCGGGGCTGAAGGGCCATGTTCAGCCAGCTGGATTGGCCCGGACAATGATGAAGGACTTTCATTTTTAGTCTTATAGTCATAAGGAGGCCTGCGTCTACACCAGGCATATAGAGTAATCCCCATTGCCTCCCTTTGATCCAGTCTCTAGCTTTTTCCAGGCTCAGTAAAGGTGATGTTTAGGGGTTGCATGTAAAGCTTAGGCAGAGCCCTTGCCCTGTCCAGACTGGCAGTCTACAGTGGCGGCCACCTGGACTATGGCAGGACAGGCAGAGCCCGAGGCCATGTTCCCTGAACAATGGGCTCTCTGAAGGCCTGGGGTCTCTTTGTCATAGGGGATGCCGGTTAAGGATAATTGCATCCCAATTGGACTGAGGCTTCCAGTATGTAGTTCCAGTTGTTTCACATCCCCAGCACTTACAATAATAATGTTCCTCCCCACATCCAATAGCTATGCTTGATCTCCCATCTCTGGGACAGACATAGATGTCCTGCTTTGGAGTTCAGCTCTTAGTTGTGGGTGACTACAGCCTAATCCTTTCCCCATTCCCCTTGATGGGCAGGGGCAGCGCCCAGATAGGCATATTGGAGTGCTCACTCTGGGATCTACCTCAGGTATGTCCCAAGTTTCTATGCCTGCTGTTAGCTGACAGAGATCTGGATACAGTGGTGGCCACCAAGTCCCAGGGGGCATCCTTAGAGACACTCCATATCATATCTCCAGTCTGGGAGATCACTGCCAGGTCAGTTTCTGGGGGGCATGGGGATTAGTAGAGTCACTTAGCTGAAGAAGCAGAGTCCACACGACGAAGCTTAAGTTTAAGGGGGTTGTCGGTTTTTTTGACTCCATTCTGGGTCCGGTGGTGGAGCAGGCTTAACATGGGAGGCATGTATCCACGTGGGGATCCCTTCAACTTTTATGGCGGTCAGCATAGTCAGCAGCATGATGTATGGGCCCTTCCACCGGGTCTCAAGGCTTTCCGCATGGTGGCGCCTGAGATAGACTGAATCTCGACTTGATTCAATGTGGGACTTGTAAGTCTCCTGCTTCAGAATAGGCCTCCTGTACCTGCTTCCACACTCATTGTCTCACCCACTCAAGTGCCTTGAGTCTAGAGAACAAAGACTGGGAAAGCAGCATATCAGCACTATGTACAGAGGCAATTTCTACCAGTGGGGGCCCCGTGCAGAGCAATTCATAGGAGTTAGCCCAAACTGTCCAGGGTGTTCCTAACCGGAAAAACACAAAGGGTAGGAGAGCTATCCAATCATTAATGCCAGTTTCTGTGGTCAATTTGGTGAGGTCTCTTTAATGGTTCTATTTATTCTTTCTACCTGTCCTGAGCTTTGGGGTCTGTATGCACAATGTAATTTCCAATCAATCCCCAATGTCTTGGCTAGCCCCTGACTTACCTGGGCAATGAAAGCTGGACCATTGTCAGACCCTATTACCTTTGGTATTCCAAATCTTGGGAAGATCTCTTCCAATATTTTCTTGGCCACCACAGTTGAGGTCTCCTTCTTGGTAGGATAAGCCTCTACCCATCCTGAAAAGGTGTCTATAAAAACTAATAAGTATTTATTACCATATTTGGCTGGTTTTACCTCAGTGAAGTCTATTTCCCAGTGAGCACCTGGGTGGCTTCCCTTTAGTCTCTTTCCAGGAGGCATTCTTGAAGGATGTGCATTAACCAGCTGGCAGGGTACACAATGTTTGAACACTGAATCAGCTACCCCCGACAGTTTGAGAACATGGTAAGGGGATGTTTTAACCAGTCTCTGCAGTTGTTTAGCTCCCAGGGGGGTTAAACGATGTATCTGTCATACATACTCTGATCCTTCTCTGTGGGGTAGGATCTCCTTCCCACCTGGGGTGTAGCAGGTCCCTTCTGGGGTCCTGGAGAACTGGTCTTTTTTATCTCTTGCCAGTCCTCTAGAGTGTACTGTCGTCCAGGTTTTGAGGCCTTGGGTTTTGCCATTACCGGTAGAAGGTTGACACCCTGGGCTGCCTGCTTGGCTACCTGGTCAGCCACCTGTTTCCCTTTTGAGATGAAGTCTTTGGCCTTCTGATGCCCAAGGCAATGTATAATGGCTAGTCTCTTTGGCAAATGTAAAGCCTCCAGTAAGCTTAGAATCTCCTCTTTATTTTTGACTTCTTTTCCTGCTGAAGTAAGTAACACCCTCTGTCTGCAGATGGCTCCATGCACGTGTGCAGTCAAAAAGCATACCTACTGTCCGTGTAAATATTTATGGATTTCCTTCAGCCAGCGCAAAGGCTTGTGTGAGGGCCACAAGCTCAGCCTTTTGTGCTGAGGTCCCTTCTGGCAGACTACTGGCCCAGACCGTGTGGGGTCCCGATCCACTATCGCCACCCCAGCCATCCTCTTACCTTCTACCACGTAGCTGCTCCCATCAGTGAACCAGGTCAGTGCTTCTCTGGTCAGCGGGCTGTCTGTAAGGTCCTTATGGACCCGGTCTCCTCAACCAATAGTTGGTGACAATCATGAGTCACTGGTTCATCAGACTCTTCAGATAGAAGAGTGGCAGGGTTGAGGTGGCTGGTGGAGCGAATATGACTCTCTCTGTGAGAGCAGGCTTTGATAGTGGTTCATGCGGGCATTAGTCATCCATCGGTCTGGAGGCTGCGGATAATACTCTCCAGTGCATGGGGGCTATTATAGTTATGTTTTGTCCCAAAGTCAATTTGTCAGCGTCCTTGACCAGTAGAGCCACAGCTGCAATAGCCTTCAGACAGACAGGCCATCCACTGGCTACAGGGTCAAGCTTCTTGGACAGGTAAGCAACAGGTCTTTTCCATGGCCCCAGGGATTGGGTCAAAACTCCCGTGCCACTCCCTTACGTTCGTCACATAGAGGTAAAAGGCTTAGTTACATCAGGGAGGGCCAGAGCAGGTGCGCTCAGCAAGGCCTTTTGATAGCATCAAATGCTTTCTGATGTTCAGGAGCCCAGGAAAATTCCCCTCTTTCTTTGGTCAATGGGTAGAGTGGAGCTGCTAGGGTTGCAAACCCGGGATCCACAGTCTGCAAAACCCAGCTGTCCCCAGGAATTCTCTTACTTGCCTGGCCGTGGTTGGGATTGGTATCTGAACTACAGTTCTTTTTCGTGCCTCGGTCAGCCATCGTTTCCCGTTGCGTAAACTGTACCCCAGGTACGTTACCTCTCTCCTGCAGATCTGGGCCTTCTTAGCTGAGGCTCGGTAGCCTAAGTCAGACAATTCCAGTAGCAGTGCTCGTACCTTCCAAGCAGTCCCGTTTGGTAGCTCCTGCCAGGAGGAGCAGGTCATCTACATACTGGAGAAGAGTCACCTGGGGTTTTGGGCCTGGAAGTTGGCCAGATCTTTATGTAGGGCTTCATCAAAGATGGTTGGGGAGTTTTTGAACACTCGGGGTAGTCGGGTCCAGGTGAGCTGTCCTGTTCTACCTGTACCTGGGTCTCTCCATTCAAAGGCAAAAAGGGGTTGACTGGTGGGGTGTAATCTCTGGCAGAAGAAGGCATCTTTTAAGTCCAATACTGTATACCAACTCTGTTCAGGTGGTAGGCGCTCAGGAGGTTATAAGGGTTTGGGACAGTTGAATGTATATCCTGCACCCTTTTATTGACCTCTCTCAGGTCTTGTACTGGCCGGTAATCATTGGTCCCAGGCTTTTTAACTGGCAGCAAGGGAGTATTCAGGAGGATTGAACAGGGACCAGAATGCCTTGCTGAGATTAATCTTTGAATATGAGGCCAAATTCCTTCTTGGGCCTCTTTACTCATGGGGTACTGTTTAACTGACACTGGTGTAGCACTGGATTTTAGTTGAATAACCTGCAGGGGAACTTGCTTCACTAGGCCCAATTCCTGCGGTTTCTGCCCAGGCTTGGGGAAACTGCTCCAACCAGGATTGTATGTCCTGATTGGGCTCCACCAAAGGGGTATAGCCGATATTCATCATCTAACTGGAGGGTCAATATTGTGATGGGTTTGTCATCTACTGATACTTCTGGTTGTCTTTGTTTTAAAAGAAATTTGAACTCCCATTTTAGTCAGTAAGTCCCTACCTAGGAGGGTGCGGGCACTCAGGGATGACTAGAAATGAGTGTGTTACCCGTCCCACTCCCAGGTCAACAGTTCTTTGGGTAGTCCATGAATACTGCCATTGCCCAGTGGCTCCCATCACCCAGGATTTTTGTCTTTTAATTTTCCTAGTGGCTGTAACAGTACAGAATGTTCTGTTCAGTATTGACCAGAAATGGGACTGGTTGCCCTCCACCTTCAAGGTTACCCTGAGCTCGGGGAGGGGTCTGAACCCCTGTCTCCCTATTCTTCATCTTCCTCCAGGGCTAGAACCCTTGGTCCTTTGTTTTGTTTCTTGGGGCAGTCCCTCGCCCAATGTCCCTTTTCTCTACAATAAGCACATTGATCCTTATCAAGCATGGTCCTGTTGCCCAGGTTCCTTATCTGTCTAGATTCTGTCCTGGGTTTTCTGAAATTTCTCTCTCTCTCTCTCTCTACTGTTTTTCCCTTCAACTACTGCAGCCAAGATTTTAGTTAACTTCTTTTCCTGCCTTCTATCACATCTTTCCTCACTCTCTTTTTCCTTTCTCTGTTCCTTTTCTTCCTCTGTCTCCCTTTTATAATACACTTACTCTGCCTCTTTCACCAATTCACATAACTCAGTCTCCTGTAGTCCTTCCAATCTCTGAATTTTCTTTCTAATATCCGGGGCTGACTGCCCTATGAAAGCCAGGGCCACTGAGGCCTTCTGGGCTTCCGAGGTAGGATCAAAAGGAGTAAATCGTCTGAAGGCCTCCATAAGTCTTTCAAGAAAAACTGAGGAGGCTCAGTTTGGTCCTTGCATTACCTCTCTTACCTTGGCCCAAATTGGTGGGCCATCTGGAGGCCCCCTCGAGACCCGCCACCAGAGCCTGGTGATAGATTCTCAAGCTCTCCCTACCTTCTGCCATATTGTAGTCCCATCTAGTGAGTCAGAGGAATCCCATATCGATCTCATTCTGCAACAATGTAGGTCGCCTGTCGGCCCCAGGAACATTCTTTCTAGCTTCTAATAAAATTCTCTCCTGCTCCTCAGTTGTGAAGAGCGTCTGCAGCAGCTGTTGGCAATCATCCCAGGTAGGCTGATGAGAACATAAGGGACTCCACCAACCCCGTGAAGTGTTGGGGATCTCTGAAAAAGGAGGGTGGTTAGTTTTCCAATTGTAAAGATCTGCAGAGGAAAAGGGCCAATACTGAAGGGGTTGCAATTGACTACCTGGTACAGGGCCCAAAGGTGCTGTGGAAGCATCACAATCTCATCTGTCCGCTCTCTGCGACTCGGGTACCACAGCCAGTCCTCCCATCGCCGGAGCCTCAGGAGGGGTGGATATAGATGATCCTCTAGTGACACCTTGTGGCGGATAACGGGTTGGGGAAACAGGTTGGGATTCCGACCAAGCTGGAGATTCCTCGATCTCAGGATAGATTTGAGGGAGAAAGTTTGGCTTTTTCAAATGAACCTTTCTTTTCGTTTCTAGGGCCAGAACTCAGGGAGTCTGGCTCCTTATATCTGCTTAGCCATGGCATAACCCATGGTGGAGGGTTGTCTACCAAATCACTCCATGTAAGGATGTAGGGCTCTGATCGAAATGAGAGCTGGGTCCAGCCTGAAAATAATTGTTTTAACAGCCTGAATAGTTTCAGAATTAAATGTTCCCTCTGAGAGGCCACCCAACATTGAATGTAGGCCATTCAGAGGCACAAAATGTCTTCCAGGGTCCTTCCTCACCTCAACTGACAAATTGCTAGCCCTAGATTTCACTTCAGTCCAATGGTCAAGAGTCAAACTAAGGGGAGTCACCGTCTGTCCCATGACAAAAATGTAGACAAAAACACACAAGACAAAACGCACAGAACTGAGACTAACAGATCCAAACACTTGCGACCTGTCAAAAAAATCGGACAGTCACGCAGAGAGGGAAGCTTCCACTTCAACAACAGAACTCGGTCCTCCGACCGACAGTAGAGAGACCACCAGGGGTCCCTGGCTTTCCTCCTCACCTCCTGGGTCCCCCAGGGTAGCAGCCTGTGATCCTCTTAGCACACCTGCGATCACAGTCCTCCGATCCCGGCCCAAGAGAGGACAGCTGCAAACCAGAAGCGACGTGTTACAGAACAGAGGACAGACACTCAGAACAAAGATGCCGGCCGCCACACACCTCACACATCTTAGGGGATCCTTACCTCCAAGTCAGTTCTCAAGTGTGAGAGGTAAATGCGGTTTCCCGGTCAGAACCAAGCTGTAAGACCCTGGAAGTGAAGACTCCTGGGCTCTGTCTTGGGAAAGGTGACACCCAGAACACTCACGAGAAATGGTCTTGATGCAAACAGCAAGAGGAGTTTATTCCAAGCGTGTGCCCTGGGGGCCCACAGTCATACGCCACGCAGGGGTAGAGGACTGAAGGCCCCGAGGGGTAGAATCAGGGCAGCTATTATTGGATTCAAACAAGGAGAGGAGAATTTATAACATGATTGGTTAACAATTAAAATAATGTACATGTAGTATGCTCATTGGTTATGTGGTTACTATGGCATTTTGAGCCAACTTATCTATAACTTGAGGATCACTAGTATGTATAAAATTTGCTTAGTTTCTTCTGACTGGCTCATTTCAAGTATTATTTTGGGTACTGGGCAGTTTTGGGTTTTTCCAGTAACTGCAAAAATGCTGTGTCAGTTCAGCCCGGAAATAGAAACTCAGGCCTGAATATTCTTAGAGCCTGTCATGGCATTACTTTAGTTTGGGCATTTCTTGCTTACATTCTTTACATTTCTATCTATATACTTTTACTTTGTAACTATTCTGTTTATCCTTTCATTCCCACTTCTGCTCTTGTTAATAGTTCTAATCCTAGAACTGGTTGGACTCGAAGTTAGTTCCCTCCTGTCCAGAAGACCCCTATACTGTTGTCTGAGCACCATAAGGTGGACCGCACTCACCCGTCTTCTAACAAAAGCAATAAATCTCTTGATTATGCAGGGCCCAACTGTAAGCAACAGGAGTAAAATCACTAAGGATCCCATCAGAGCAGAAAGTAGGGTGGTCATACAGGGGACCTGCTTAACCACCCTTCAAACCATCCCTGGTTAGCCTCCCTTTCCCTTCGATGTTTCTCTAGCCTTTCTCTGAGCTTGTTCATGGAGTCTCTAATAGCTCCCGAGTGATCTACACATAGAAACAACATTCTTCTCTAAGGCTGCACATAACCCTCCTTCCTTTAGAAACAGTAGATCCAATCCCCCCCGGTTCTGTAGGAGCACTTCAGATAAAGAAGTCAGAGATTCCTCTAGGTTGCTAATAGATTTTTTTTCTAAAGCTTGGAGATCTTCAGTCATGGCAGCATTTAGTTCACCAAGTCCTTTTTCTAACTGTCATGGTCCCATGATCAGGGCTGTAGTTCCTGTCCCTACTTCTGCAGCCATCCGCAACCCGAGCATAACTGCCAAGGTAAGGGTTATGGGCTCTCTTTTAGAGCGGGTGGGTCGATAATCATACTCATTAATGACCTCCTCCTCAGGGTGGTAGTAAACTCGGGGGACTAGCTGGACCATGACACAGAAATGTTTAGACAAGTCAAAAGCTGTAGTAGAGACACAAGGGGTTAATCCGGTATTACATGCCCACCATCGATTATCCCCTGGTACCAAGTACTTGTTTGACTCTGTTTGGTTAAGAATTATGGAAAAGTTGCAGAGATGTTGATGGGTCAGTGGTACCTTACCTATACAGAGCCCTCTTCCGGATACCTCAGTCAGTGTTAGCTTATTTTGAGGCCCCCAGGAGCATTGTCCTTTAGATTGGTCAGAGACCGTGAAAGTTCCTGTCAAGGCCAGGCCCTCATAATAAGGGGGGCCTGACGACAAGCAAAGCCAGAAGGAGGTGGTGGCTTCCGGGTTAGTGGCATTGAGGGCCAGGAAAGCTCCCTGCACCAGGTTAAATAACCTTTTCATTGTTTGCACAGGGGGTTGTTTGTTCATCCCACGTGCCCCATTAGAGATGGTTGAGGGCCCTGGAACCGAGCTGGCAAGGGGGGGCCCGGCACAGGTTTTTGGGGAAACTGGGGCAGCGGGGCTGAAGGGCCATGTTCAGCCAGCGCTGGATTGGGCCCCACGGACAATGATGAAGGACTTTCTATTTTTAGTCTTATAGTCATAAGGAGGCCTGCGTCTACACCAGGCATATAGAGCCGTAATCCCCATTGCCTCCCCTTGATCCAGTCTCTAGCTTTTTTCCAGGCTCAGTAAAGGTGATGTTTAGGGGGTTGCATGTAAAGCTTAGGCAGAGCCCTTGCCCCGTCCAGACTGGCAGTCTACAGTGGCGGCCACCTGGACTATGGCAGGACAGGCAGAGCCCCGAGGCCATGTTCCCTGAACAATGGGCTCTCTGAAGGCCTGGGGTCTCTTTGTCATAGGGGGATGCCCGGTTAAGGATAATTGCATCCCAATTGGACTGAGGCTTCCAGTATGTAGTTCCAGTTGTTTCACATCCCCAGCACTTACAATAATAATGTTCCGCCCCCCCACATCCAATAGCTATGCTTCGATCTCTCCCATCTCTGGGACAGACATAGATGTCCTGCTTTCGGAGTTCAGCTCTTAGTTGTGGGTGACTACAGCCTAATCCTTTCCCTATTCCCCTTGATGGGCAGGGGCAGCGCCCAGATAGGCATATTGGAGTGCTCACTCTGGGATCTACCTCAGGTATGTCCCAAGTTTCTATGCCTGCTGCTAGCTGACAGAGATCTGGATACAGTGGTGGCCACCAAGTCCAAGGGGGGGGCATCCTTAGAGACACTCCATATCATATCTCCAGTCTGGGAGATCACTGCCAGGTCAGTTTCTGGGGGGCATGGGGATTAGTAGAGTCACTTAGCTGAAGAAGCAGAGTCCACACGACGAAGCTTAAGTTTAAGGGGGTTGTCGGTTTTTTTGACTCCATTCTGGGTCCGGTGGTGGAGCAGGCTTAACATGGGAGGCATGTATCCACGTGGGGATCCCTTCAACTTTTATGGCGGTCAGCATAGTCAGCAGCATGATGTATGGGCCCTTCCACCGGGTCTCAAGGCTTTCCGCATGGTGGCGCCTGAGATAGACTGAATCTCCGACTTGGATTCAATGTGGGACTTGTAAGTCTCCTGCTTCAGAATAGGCCTCCCGTACCTGCTTCCACACTCATTGTCTCACCCACTCAAGTGCCTTGAGTCTAGAGAACAAAGACTGGGAAAGCAGCATATCAGCACTATGTACAGAGGCAATTTCTACCAGTGGGGGGGCCCCCGTAGAGCAATTCATAGGGAGTTAGCCCAAAATGTCCAGGGGTGTTCCTAACCCGGAAAAACACAAAGGGTAGGAGAGCTATCCAATCATTAATGCCAGTTTCTGTGGTCAATTTGGTAAGGGTCTCTTTAATGGTTCTATTTATTCTTTCTACCTGTCCTGAGCTTTGGGGTCTGTATGCACAATGTAATTTCCAATCAATCCCCAATGTCTTGGCTAGCCCCTGACTTACCTGGGCAATGAAAGCTGGACCATTGTCAGACCCTATTACCTTTGGTATTCCAAATCTTGGGAAGATCTCTTCCAATATTTTCTTGGCCACCACAGTTGAGGTCTCAATCTTGGTAGGATAAACCTCTACCCATCCTGAAAAGGTGTCTATAAAAACTAATAAGTATTTATTACCATATTTGGCTGGTTTTACCTCAGTGAAGTCTATTTCCCAGTGAGCACCTGGGTGGCTTCCCTTTAGTCTCTTTCCAGGAGGCATTCTTGAAGGATGTGCATTAACCAGCTGGCAGGGTACACAATGTTTGACCACTGAATCAGCTACCCCCGACAGTTTGAGAACATGGTAAGGGGATGTTTTAACCAGTCTCTGCAAATGTTTAGCTCCCAGGTGGGTTAAACGATGTATCTGTCGTACATACTCTGATCCTTCTTTGTGGGGTAGGATCTCCTTCCCACCTGGGGTGTAGCAGGTCCCTTCTGGGGTCCTGGAGAACTAGTCTATCTTTTTTATCTCTTGCCAGTCCTCTAGAGTGTACTGTCGTCCAGGTTTTGAGGCCTTGGGTTTTGCCATTACCGGTAGAAGGTTGACACCCTGGGCTGCCTGCTTGGCTACCTGGTCAGCCACCTGTTTCCCTTTTGAGATGAAGTCTTTGGCCTTCTGATGCCCAAGGCAATGTATAATGGCTAGTCTCTTTGGCAAATGTAAAGCCTCCAGTAAGCTTAGAATCTCCTCTTTATTTCTGACTTCATTTCCTGCTGAAGTAAGTAACACCCTCTGTCTGCAGATGGCTCCATGCACGTGTGCAGTCGCAAAAGCATACCTACTGTCCGTGTAAATATTTATGGATTTCCCTTCGGCCATCCGCAAGGCTTGTGTGAGGGCCACAAGCTCAGCCTTTTGTGCTGAGGTCCCTTCTGGCAGACTACTGGCCCAGACCGTGTGGGTCCCGTCCACTATCGCCGCCCCAGCCATCCTCTTACTTTCTACCACGTAGCTGCTCCCATCAGTGAACCAGGTCAGTGCTTCTCTGGTCAGCGGGCTGTCTGTAAGGTCCTTATGGACCCCGGTCTCCTCAACCAATAGTTGGTGACAATCATGAGTCACTGGTTCATCAGACTCTTCAGATAGAAGAGTGGCAGGGTTGAGGGTGGCTGGTGGAGCGAATATGACTCTCTCTGTGAGAGAGCAGGCTTTGATAGTGGTTCATGCGGGCATTAGTCATCCATCGGTCTGGAGGCTGCCGGATAATACTCTCCAGTGCATGGGGGGCTATTATAGTTATGTTTTGTCCCAAAGTCAATTTGTCAGCGTCCTTGACCAGTAGAGCCACAGCTGCAATAGCCTTCAGACAGACAGGCCATCCACTGGCTACAGGGTCAAGCTTCTTGGACAGGTAAGCAACAGGTCTTTTCCATGGCCCCAGGGATTGGGTCAAAACTCCCCGTGCCACTCCCTTACGTTCGTCCACATAGAGGGTAAAAGGCTTAGTTACATCAGGGAGGGCCAGAGCAGGTGCGCTCAGCAAGGCCTTTTTGATAGCATCAAATGCTTTCTGATGTTCAGGAGCCCAGGAAAATTCCCCTCTTTCTTTGGTCAATGGGTAGAGTGGAGCTGCTAGGGTTGCAAACCCCGGGATCCACAGTCTGCAAAACCCAGCTGTCCCCAGGAATTCTCTTACTTGCCTGGCCGTAGTTGGGATTTGTATCTGAACTACAGTTCTTTTTTGTGCCTCGGTCAGCCATTGTTTCCCGTCCCGTAAACTGTACCCCAGGTACATTACCTCTCTCCTGCAGATCTGGGCCTTCTTAGCTGAGGCTCGGTAGCCTAGGTCAGACAATTCCAGTAGCAGTGCTCTCGTACCTTCCAAGCAGTCCCGTTTGGTAGCTCCTGCCAGGAGCAGGTCATCTACATACTGGAGAAGAGTCACCTGGGGGTTTTGGGCCCTGAAGTTGGCCAGATCTTTATGTAGGGCTTCATCAAAGATGGTTGGGGAGTTTTTGAACACTTGGGGTAGTCGGGTCCAGGTGAGCTGTCCGGTTCTACCTGTACCTGGGTCTCTCCATTCAAAGGCAAAAAGGGGTTGACTGGCGGGGTGTAATCTCAGGCAGAAGAAGGCATCTTTTAAGTCTAATACTGTATACCAACTCCGCTCAGGTGGTAGAGCGCTCAGGAGGTTATAAGGGTTTGGGACAGTTGAATGTATGTCCTGCACCCTTTTATTGACCTCTCTCAGGTCTTGTACTGGCCGGTAATCATTGGTCCCAGGCTTTTTAACTGGCAGCAAGGGAGTATTCTGGAGGATTGAACAGGGACCAGAATGCCTTGCTGAGTTAATCTTTGAATATGAGGCCGAATTCCTTCTTGGGCCTCTTTACTCATGGGGTACTGTTTAACTGACACTGGTGTAGCACTGGATTTTAGTTGAATAACCTGCAGGGGAACTTGCTTCGCTAGGCCAATTCCTGCGGTTTCTGCCCAGGCTTGGGGAAACTGCTCCAACCAGGATTGTATGTCCTGATTGGGCTCCACCAAAGGGGAGTATAGCCGATATTCATCATCTAACTGGAGGGTCAATATTGTGATGGGTTTGTCATCTACTGATACTTCTGGTTGTCTTTGTTTAAAAGAAATTTGAACTCCCATTTTAGTCAGTAAGTCCCTACCTAGGAGGGGTGCCAGGCACTCAGGGATGACTAGAAATGAGTGTGTTACCCGTCCCACTCCCAGGTCAACAGTTCTTCGGGTAGTCCATGAATACTGCCATTGCCCAGTGGCTCCCATCACCCAGGATTTTTTGTCTTTTAATTTTCCTAGTGGCTGTAACAGTACAGAATGTTCTGTTCCAGTATTGACCAGAAATGTGACTGGTTGCCCCTCCACCTTCAAGGTTACCCTGGGCTAGGGGAGGGGGTCCGAACCCTGTCTCCCCTATTCTTCATCTTCCTCCAGGGCTGGAACCCTTGGTCCTTTGTTTTGTTTCTTGGGGCAGTCCCTCGCCCAATGTCCCTTTTCTCTACAATAAGCACATTGATCCTTATCAAGCATGGTCCTGTTGCCCAGGTTCCCTATCTGTCTAGAGTCTGTCCTGGGTTTTCTGAAATTTCTCTCTCTCTCTCTACTGTTTTTCCCTTCAACTACTGCAGCCAAGATTTTAGTTAACGGCTTTTCCTGCCTTCTATCACGTCTTTCGTCTCTTTCCTCTCTCTCTTTTTCCTTTCTCTGTTCCTTTTCTTCCTCTGTCTCCCTTTTATAATGCACTTTCTCTGCCTCTTTCACCAATTCACGTAACTCAGTCTCCTGTAGTCCTTCCAATCTCTGAAGTTTCTTTCTAATATCCGGGGCTGACTGCCCTATGAAAGCCAGGGCCACTGAGGCCTTCTGGGCTTCTGAGGTAGGATCAAAAGGAGTGAATCGTCTGAAGGCCTCGATAAATCTTTCAAGAAAACTGAGGGAGGCTCAGTTGGTCCTTGCATTACCTCTCTTACCTTGGCCAAATTGGTGGGCCATCTGGAGGCCCCTCGGAGACCCGCCACCAGAGCCTGGCGATAGATTCTCAAGCTCTCCCTACCTTCTGCCATGTTGTAGTCCCAACTAGGGCGAGTCAGAGGGAATCCCATATCGATCTCATTCTGCAATAATGTAGGTCGTCCGTCGGCCCCAGGAACATTCTTTCTAGCTTCTAATAAAATTCTCTCCCGCTCCTCAGTTGTGAAGAGCGTCTGCAGCAGCTGTTGGCAATCATCCCAGGTAGGCTGATGAGAGAACATAAGGGACTCCACCAACCCCGTGAAGTGTTGGGGATCCTCTGAAAAAGGAGGGTGGTTAGTTTTCCAATTGTAAAGATCTGCAGAGGAAAAGGGCCAATACTGAAGGGGTTGCAATTGACTACCTGGTACAGGGGGCCGAAAGGTGCGCAGTGGAAGCATCACAATCTCATCTGTCCGCTCTCTGCGACTCCGGGTACCCACAGCCAGTCCTCCCATCGCCGGAGCCTCAGGAGGGGTGGATATAGATGATCCTCTAGTGACACCTTGTGGCGGATAACGGGTTGGGGAAACAGGTTGGGATTCCGACCAAGCTGGAGATTCCTCGATCTTGGGATAGATGCGAGGAGAAAGTTTGGCTTTTTCAAATGAACCTTTCTTTTCGCTTTCTAGGGCCAGAACTCGGGAGTCTGGCTCCTTAGATCTGCTTAGCCATGGCTTAACCCATGGTGGAGGGTTGTCTACCAAATCACTCCATGTAAGGATGTAGGGCTCCTGATCGAAATGAGAGCTGGGTCCAGCCTGAAAAATAATTGTTTTAACAGCCTGAATAGTTTCAGAATTAAATGTTGCCTCTGAAGGCCACCCAACATTGAATGTAGGCCATTCAGAGGCACAAAATGTCTTCTAGGGTCCCTTCCTCACCTCAACTGACAAATTGCGAGCCCTAGATTTCACTTCAGTCCAATGGTCAAGAGTCAAACTAAGGGGAGTCGTCACCGTCTGTCCCATGACAAAAATGTAGACAAAAACACACAAGACAAAGACGCACAGAACTGAGACTAACAGATCCAAACACTTGCGACCTGTCCGTGAATCAGACAGTCGCGCAGAGGGAAGCTTCCGCTTCAACAACAGAACTCGGTCCTCCGACCGACAGTAGGAGACCACCAGGGGTCCCTGACTCTCCACCTCACCTCCTGGGGCGCCCCCCAGGGTAGCAGCCTGTGATCCTCTTAGCACACCTGCTGATCACAGTCCTCCGATCCTTACGGCCCAAGAGGACAGCTGCAAACCAGAAGCGACCGCGTGTTACAGAACAGAGGACAGACACTCAGAACAAAGATGCCGGCCGACACACACACTCACACATCTTAGGGGGATCCCCTTACCTCCAAGTCGCTTCTCAAGTGTGAGAGGTATTCACGGTTTCCCGGTCAGGGAACCAAGCTGTAAGACCCTGGAAGTGAAGACTCCCTGGGCTCTGTCTTGGGAAAGGTGACACCCAGAACACTCACGAGAAACGGTCTTGATGCAAACAGCAAGAGGAGTTTTATTCCAAGCGTGCCCTGGGGCCCACAGTCATACGCCACGCAGGGGTAGAGGACTGAAGGCCCCGAGGGTAGAATCAGGGCAGCTATTATTGGATTCAAACAAAGGAGAGGAGAATTTATAACATGATTGGTTAACAATTTAAAATAATGTACATGTAGTATGCTCATTGGTTATGTGGTTACTATGGCATATTGAGCCAACTTATCTATAACTTGAGGATCACAAGTATGTATAACACTTGCTTAGTTTCTTCTGACTGGCTCATTTCAAGGATTATTTTGGGTACAGGGCAGTTTGGGGTTTTTCCAATAACTGCAAAAATGCTGTGTCAGTTCAGCCCGGAAATAGAAACTCAGGCCTGTGAATATTCTTAGAGCCTGTATGGCGTTACTTTAGTTTGGGCATTTCTTGCTTACATTCTTTACATTTCTATCTATATACTTTTACTTTGTAACTATTCTGTTTATCCTTTCACCCTCACCTGGGGGAGCCAGTGTGCACCCCATGAAACCCGTCACTTCTGGACGCAGGCAGGGCCACGGCTCCCTATAGGAAGACAGGCGTCCAGCCCAGTGCGCCAAGATGCATTCAAGCCCCAGGTTGTAAGAGCAGAAGGAACAGGAGGAGGAGGAGGAGGAAGCAGGTTGCACCTTGCCAGCAAGCGAAATCACATTTAATCCTGTCTGCTGGCCCTCCCGGGACCAGCGCTCTCCAGCCCAGCACTGCGCCTTGGAAAAGAGTCCTGCAGAAATCCGTGCAGCCACAGCTGGCTTATGGAGGCTTCCCTGCCACAGAGCTTGGAAGGAAGAGAAGACCCAGGGCCTGGAGACGTGGCCTGAGCTGGAACAGACGCCACCGGATCCTCCAGAGTGGAGTCTCCCAGCACCAAACCGCAACAGCAGCAGCAGCAGGACCATCAGGGCTTCTGAGGTCCATCCTCCCCAAAGCCTGCCAACCCAGATGATCCTCGTCAAGTGCAGGATCTGGCCAGCAGGTGGCAGCCTTCTTCCCAAGGGCGGGAGCATTGTGCCACAGGTGGGGCGGATAAATCTGTCAAATCCAGCCAGTGTGCCTCAGGGAGGAGTCCTGCCTCTGTCCCAATCCAGCCTCTGCAGGCCCACCCACCCCCCAACACTTAGTGGCTTACTGGGGTACAGCGAAAAATGGCAGCAGTGTCACAGCCAAATAAGTTGCCCCACTCATGGCCAAGGCCAGAAGAGATTTCAAGTAGTTGTGCTCCAGGAGATGAGTGCCGCTCAGGAAGCATGGCACTTTGCCCAGTGATGAAAACTGGGCTCTGAACTGGGCTGCACCTTTGCACCGCTGCCCCTGGAATGGACTCCAGCTCCCCTAATTGGTATAAGGGACAGGTTCTGCAGCCACTGCCCACACTCTGCCTGCCCAGGAGTCACAGGCTTGAAAACCATACATATCACCGCCATTGGCTGAGGCAGTGAATTCGGACGGCATGAATCATCACTCACGGCTCCACACTGCGACTGCGCTCCCGTCCATCAAGATCCGGTGCACTAGGGACGGGTGTGATGTTCTGTTAGTGTGGTGTTCAGCGAGAATGGGCACATTAGGAAATCACGGATTTTACACTGCCCCAGCTTTCCCCTGGTGGAAATCACTGCAGTCAACTGCAGCTCTCCAGTTCACATCGACCTGCCTTTCTCGCCTGTTTCCCTGGACACACTGCTCCCTGATGCTTCCAAGATGTGGCAAGACTCACACGCCACCGTCTTTATTGTTTCAGGTGTTTTTTCAAAACCTTGGCCTGATAGTTTTTAATTGTAGTTATTCATCGAACTGTCTATTAGCTTATTGGATGGTTTATACCTGTATCTATTTATTATTTCTTGATTGGTGGGTTTTGCGAGTGAGGATCTCTCTGGCACAGGCTGAGCTTGATGTCACCAGCTCTTCTGGGGCTGGCAGGAAGGAACCCCACAGGGATTGTACCATTGGCTGGGATGAGAGGCAAACTCCACCACGCCCAAGCAGCTTCTGGCAACTTTCACATCAGGTCTCCTTCGCCCTCCCAAGTGCCTTCATGTGGTAGTTGTGGGAATAAGTGGATACTTTATGCCCATACATCAGAAACTTTCTTTCCTACCTATTTCTTTTACCTAATAACCAGGCACCAATGGAAATGGGAAGATGGTGCTGGGAGGGGGGCTGGGGCAGGGAGATCTAGCACTGGGATCACCCAGGGAGATCTAGCACTGCTCCAGGATCCCCCAAACTCCAGGCCACAGGAACCCCAACAGGCGGGTGCCACTTGGATTCGTAATGGGCGTCTTCCTACACCTGGGGGAGCCTACACCTGGGGGAGCCATAGTGCACCCCATGAAACCATTCAGTTCTAGACACAGGCAGGTATACCGCTCCCTACAGGACCACAGGTGTCAAGCCGCATGGAGCCGCATTCAAGCCCCAGGCGGGAAGAGCTGGAGTAACCAGACGAGGAGTGGGAAAGGAGTTGCACCTTTTCAGCAACGAAATCCTGCGGAATCCTGTCTGCTGGCCCTCTAGGTACCAACACTCACCCGCCCAGCCCCGTGCTCTGGACAAGGGATTTGCAGAAATCCATGCTCTGTCGGATGGCTTATGAAGCCTTTGCTGCCACAGAGCTTGGAAGGAAGAGAAATACCAGGGCCTGGAGACCTGGCTGGAGATGTACCAGTGGCCGCAGGTGCCTCCAGAGCGGAGTCTCCCAGAACCCAACCGCAACATCAGTAGCAGCCACCACAGCAACAGGGCTGTTGAGGTCCTGAGTCCCCAGAGCCTGCCAAACCAGATGATACTCGTCAATAGCGGGATCTGGCCAGCAGGCGGCAGCCTTCTTCCCCAAGGGCGGGAGCATTGGGCCACAGGTGGGGCAGATAAATCTGTCAAATCCAGCCAGTGTGCCTCAGGGAGGAGTCCTGCCTCTATCCCTAAACCAGCCTCTGCACGCCCCCTGAACACGTCAGTGGCTTCTAGGGGGACAGCGAAAAATGGCAGCAGTGCCACAGCCAAGAAAGTCGTCCCACTCATGGCCAAGGCCAGAAGAGATTACAAAAAGTTGTGCTCCAGTAGATGAGTGCAGCTCAGGAAGCATGGGACTTTGCCCAGAGATGGAAAATGGCTGTGAACTCGGCTGCACCTTTCCAACACTGCCCCTGTAACGGACCCCAGCTCCCCGCATTGGGCCAGGGGACAGGTTCTGCAGCCACTCCTCGCACTTTGCCTGCCCAGGAGCCACAGGCTTGAAGGCCATACATATCCCAGCAAGGCACTTGGCTGAATCAATGAATTCGGATGCCATGAATCAACAGACACTGGCCCACACTGCGACTGCACTCCCGTCCAGCAAGATCTGGTGCACAAGGGATGGGAGCGGGGTCCCATTCTGACTTTGTCAGTGGGATGTTCAGCGAGCATAGGCACATTAGGAAATCACGGATTTTACGCCCCCCTCCCCCACCCCGCGGTGGAAATCTCTGCAATCACCTACAGCCCTCCAGTTCACCTCGATTCATCTTTCTCACCTGTTGCTCAGGACACACTGCTCCCTGATGCTTCCAAGCTGTGGAAAGACTCACACACAACCATCTTGATTGTTTCTGGCATTTTCCGAACACCATGGCCTGTTGATTTTTAATTGTAAATATTCATCGAACTGTCTATTAGCTTATATGATGGGTCATTTGTGCATTCATTTATTATTTCTTTCTCTCTTTTTTTGGTTTTACAAGGTATGGTCTCACTCTGGTCCAGGCTAACCTGGAATTAAATATGCAGTCTCAGGGTGGCCTTGAACTTATGGAAATACTCCTACCTCTGCCTCCCAAGTGCTGGGATTGAAGGCGTGCGACACCACGCCCGGTCGTTTATTATTTCTTGAATGGTGTGTTTTGCAAGCGATGGTCTTTGTCTCACCCAGGCTGAGCTGCATGTCACTAGCTCTTCTGGGGCTGGCAGGAAGGAACTCCACAGGGCTTTTCCCAAGTGCTGGGACGAGACACACTCTTCACCACGCCAAACATTTTCTTGCAACTTTAACATCTGGTCTCCTTTGCCCTCCCGAGTGCCTTCATGTGGTAGTTGTGGGAGGAAGAGGATACTTTATACCCACACATTGGAAACTCTCTTTCCTATCTTGTCACTGAAATAAATTAGGTAGGCAAACCTCCCTGAACGAACTTGAGCTATTTCTTTGGCCTAATAACCCTGCACCAATGGAAATGGGAAGATGGGACTGGGGCCAGGTGTGGGGCTGTATGGGATGGAGCACCTGGGGCCAAGCGCCAGGTGATGGAATTGTGGGTGTGTGGAGCAGGGCCTCCCTTGTGGTAAGGAGCACATGCCTCTAGGAGGAGCTTGTGGGGGAAAACCAGTGTTTTCTGGGAGGAACCTTGGTGCGCAAGGAGACCAGCTGTTCAATAAGAAGCACAGCAAGCCAAGAGGGTGGGTCCAGGATGTGCTGAGTATATAAAGGCTGGGAGGAGGGGCAGGCGCCAGAGCTCTGTAGGACCAGGAATTCAGGCTCTTTAGGAAGAGCAGAAGCTCAGGTGCAGGGAAGTGGATGAGTGAGGTGAGCGGAGGCATCTGGGAGGCCAGAGCACACCGCCCTGGGAGTTGGTAGTGACCTGTGTAGCGCCCACCTTCGAGCCAGCAGTGACCACGCAGTGAAGTGCCATCAAAGGAGCTACCTGGGGGAGAGTCATAGCTGCCATGAGCCACTCCTTGCACCAGCCAGGCAAGGGAATGGGGATTTTGGAGGCTAAGCGGGTGCTGCAGGCCACATGGAAGTATAAGGTCCGCCTGGGCACCACCACACAACCACACAAACTTTGGAAAGCTTTGTGGAAAATATCAGCCTTGCCCATGACTCCACGCATCCTGAGGGAGATGGGCATTAGGACTAAAGTGAAGGGCTTGGGCAAACACACACCCCTTTGACCCTTGGCGAGGCATTTGGCTTCCCACTGGAAGAGGCTGGCTTGGCAGTAGGGCCAGTGCAGAACGCTGACATTTTGGGGGATCTCCCAGGGAGAACCGGCTGTGCTCCAGGATTCCCCCATCTTCCTGGCCACAGGAAGCCCAAGGAGCTGGGTGCCCCTTGGAGTCTGAATGTGTGTCTTCCTGCAGATGCGAGGGCATGGTGCTCTATTGCTCTTGCATAGGAGCAGATGGGCCTGCACCTTGGGGAGCCAGAGTGCACCCCATGAAACCGGTCAGTTCTGGACACAGGCAGGGCCACCGCTCCTATAGGATGCCAGGTGTCCAGCCCAGTGCTTGGAGCCACATTCAAGCTCCAGGCGGGAAGAGCAGAAGGAACAGGGGGAGGAGGGGTAAGAGAGTTGTACCTTGCCAGCAAGTGAAATCCCACTTAATCCTGTCTGCTGGCCCTCCTGGGACCAGCACTCACCAACCCAGCCCAGTGCCCTGTACAAGAGTGCTGCAGAAATCCGTGGAGGGACGGGTGGCTTATGGAGGCTTCACTGCCACAGAGCTTGAAAAGAAGAGAAGACCCAGGGCCTGGAGACATGGCTGGAGCTGTACCAGAGGCCGCAGGATCCTCCAGAGCGGAGTCTGCCAGCACTGAACCACAACAGCAGCAGCAGCAGGGCTGCTGAGGTCCAGACTCCCCAAAGCCTGCCAACCCATATGATCCTCGTCATTAGCAGGATCTGGCCAGTAGGCTGCAGCCTTCTTCCCCAAGGGTGGGAGCATTGTGCCACAGGTGGGGTGGATAAATCTGTCAAATCCAGCCAGTGTGCCTCGGTGACCAGTCCTTCCTCTGTCCCCAAACCAGCCTGAACATGTCAGTGGCTTCTTGGGGTTCAGCAAAAAATGGCAGCAGTAGCCATCAGTGACCATGGAGTGAATGCCATCAAAGAAGCTAGCTGGGCATGTAAGATGGTGGCATAGGAGCCAAGACAACCCGGATAAGGGAAGGATTTAAGCAAAACTGCACTCTCCTTCAGAAAAAAAGCAGAATATTTTTTTTTCTGGGAAACAGTGGAAAAGCAGGAGATGACCATAAACCCACTGTGGATATTGTGGTCGGACCTATGGCATCCCGCTCCAAGGAGACTCGTAGCCACCACCACAATTGGTGGCTCCAAGCTGCCACCCAGAACGGCTGAGCCTCTGCTGCATCCCAAAAAGGGACTTTCCAACCTCATCAGTCCCCACTCAGAGCCCAGAAAACTAAGAAAAGTCTGCTGAGCTACTGAAAGTGATACAGGGTAACAGTGTTAGCTACAACAGGCATCGTGAACTCACCCATCCCCCAACTGTCAGATCCCCAGTGCATTGGCAGAATTCAGCAAATAGCAGCAGCTCTGTACCACATTACCAACACCGGACCCAGCACAGCTGAGCCAAGCTCCACAGCTCAGGCAATGAGGTGGGCACTCAGCATTGGTGAGTTTGGAAGCTACACCAAATGGTAACAAAGGCCTGTATTGGAAGTGCTAACCTCTCTTTCCAGGTCAGGATGGGTAATGGGTTACATATTTGTGGTTGGCCTTATCCTTACCAAATGAGCTGAATATGAGGTGGTGAATATTTCTGTCTGTACTACTTGTAGATTTAAAGGGCCTGTATCTTTTGCTTCTGTCATTACTGGGGGCAGGGTCTGATTCTTAGCTTACAGGATTAAGGGTGTGGAGCAACACACATGCTTAGTGATTTTGACCTAATAAGACTGTTTGTTTCAATTCCCACACTTGTATACTCTGGGATCATGTTAATTGAATGTGTATTTTGCTCAGTTGAAGTTTATAACTTGCTACTAAAGTGTTCCACCAGTCCATTACAATACTTGCTTAACAAGCAAATCCAACAGCTAGGATGACTTCTGAG
The DNA here is from genome assembly GCA_036365145.1 of Orientallactaga sibirica. Taxonomy (NCBI): domain Eukaryota; kingdom Metazoa; phylum Chordata; class Mammalia; order Rodentia; family Dipodidae; genus Orientallactaga; species Orientallactaga sibirica. The sequence goes on from JAEOAD010001373.1 coordinate 77,126, forward strand.
GTTGGACTTGGGTACAAGTGCTACACATCGAACCTTAAACCCATATCCTGAAAGTATATAAAGGTGGATCACCACACCTAAGAACACTTCAGATAAATAGAAAAACTAAGCATCAAATCAATCCAGGATGCAATAGTCACTACATTGTAATACAAGAAACACAAAGAATCAAGACAATGCAATCCCACCAAAAATTACAAATCCATCAGGATTGTTCACCAATGAGACTCTTTTAGATGAAATTCCTGACAAAGGTTCCAAAAGAATGATGATATCTATACTCAAAGAAATGAAAGAAGAAATAAAAGAAGAAATGAAAAGAATCCAAGAAGAAAACAAAGGAATTAAAGAAGAAAACAAACTCTTGAAAGAGATTACAGAAAAACAGTTTAATGAAATAAAAAGGTCATTACAGGACTTGAATAAGGAAATAGAAATACTGAAGAAAGATCAGGCTGAAACCCTAGCTCTGAAAAACACAGTCAGTGAAATAAAAAACTCTGTGGAAAGTCTCACCAGTAGAATATGAAGGAGAGGACAGAATATCTAAACTAGAAGGCCAGATGGCAGACCAATCACAGTCCAACAAAGAGAAAGACAAGCTAATAGAAAGGTATGAAAGGGAACTCCAAGACATGTGGGAAACTATGAAAAGATCAAACACAAGTATTCAAGGTATAGCAGAAGGGGAATAATTTCAATCCAGAGGCTTAGTAGCTGTTTCCCACAAAATCATAGAAGAAAAAATTCCCCAAATTGGGAAAGAAATGCCAATGCAGACACAAGAAGCATTTAGAACACCAAACAGACAAAACCTAGAAAGATCCTCTTCTCGCCATGTTATAATTAAAGTACCAAACACGCAAACCAAAGAAAATATATTGAAAGATGTTAGAGAGATATAGCAAATGACCTTCAAGGGGAAACCCACGAGGATCACAGCAGATTACTCAACACAATCTTTAAAAGCCAGAAGGGCCTGGAGTGATATATTCCAAGTTCTGAAAGATAAAAACTGCCAACCAAGATTACTTTATCCTGCAAAGCTTTCTATCCAAATTGATGGAGAGATAAGGACATTCCACAACAAAGACAGGCTAAAGGAATTTATGGCAACTAAACCACCTCTACCAAAAATACTTGCAGGAATCATTCACGCTGAAGAGAAATCAAAACACACACAGCAGGAAATAGGAAAAAAGAAACCATACTCAAATAACAGTTAAAACAAGTGGGTAAAACAAAAACCAGGAAGAACTGCAAAACAAGAAAAATGGAGAGATCAAATACACATCTTTCAATAATAACTCTTAATATCATTGGCCTCAATGCCCCAACCAAAAGACATAGACTTTCAGACTGGATTAAAAAGCAGGAACCTACCATCTTTTGCCTCAAGGAAACTCTCCTCTCATTAAAAGTTAGAAACTTTCTTAGAGTGAAAGGTCGGAAAAAGGCATTTCAAGCAAATGGACCTAGGAAACAAGAAGGGTTGCTACCCTAATTTCTGACAGGATAAACATCAAACCAACATTAGTGAGGAAATATAAAGAAGGTCACTTTATACTGATTAAAGGAACATTCCAACAAGAGGACATCACAATCCTAAACATTTATGCTCCCAACATGGGGACTCCTAATTTCATCAAACACTATTGGACTTAAGGTCAGAAATAACTCCTAACACAATAGTAGTGGGTGACTTCAATACCCCGCTCTCATTACTTGACAGGTCTACCCAACAAAAAATAAACAGAGAAACATCTGCATTAAGTGATATAATGGAACAAATAGACCTAACGGATATATACAGAACATTCCATCCAAATATTGCAGAATATACATTCTTCTCAGCAGCACATGGGACATTCTCTAAAATAGACCATATAATAGGACACAAATCAAATCTTAACAAATACAGGAAAATTGAAGTAATCCCTTGTATGCTATCTGACCACAATGGGATTAAAATGCAAATCAGCAACAAGAAAAACTACAGAGCATACAGAAATTCAAGGAGACTAAACAGTACATTATTGAACGATGTATGGGTCATTGAAGCTATTAAAATGGAAATCAAGAAATTCATAGAATCAAATGATGATGATAATACAACATACCAAAACCTTTGGGACACAATGAAGCAGTCCTACGAGGGAAATTTTTAGCCCTAACTTCCTATATTAAGAAATTAGAGAGTTCACAACTAAATAATTTAATGCTTCACCTTAAGGTTTTTGAAAGAGAAGAACAAGGCAAACCAAAAATCAGTAGACGGGAAGAAATAATAAAGGTTAGGGCAGAAATTAATGAAATGGAAACTGAAAAAACAATAAAAAAATCAATGAAACAAAGAGTTAGTTCTTTGAAAGGATAAACAAGATTGACAAACCCTTAGCAAATCTGATGAAAAGAAAGATAGAAAAGACAAAAATTGATAAAATTAGAGATGAAAAGGCAACATCACAACAGATACCAAAGAAATTCAGAAAATCATACAGACATACTTTAAGAATATATATGTCTCTAATTTTGAAAACCTGAAAAAAATTGATGATTTCCTTGATTCATGTGACCTACCAAAATTAAATCAAGATGAGATTAACCATTTAAACAGACCTATAACAACCACAGAGATCCAAGCAGTTATTAAAAAATCTCCCAAATAAAAAAGAGGCCAGGGCCAAATGGATTCACTGCTGAATTTTACCAGACATTCCTGGAAGATCTTACACCAATGCTTCTCAAACTTTTCCATAAAATAGAAAAGGAAGGAATTCTACTGAAATCCTTCTATGAAGCCAGCATCACCCTGATATCTAAACCGGACAAAGACAGATCAAAAAAAGAAAATTATGGGGCTGGAGAGATGGCTTAGCAGTTAAGGCACCTGACTGCTAAACCAAAGAACGCTGGTTCCAGTCTCCAGCGGTTCCAGTCTCCAGGTCCCACTTTTAGCCAAATGCAAAGTGACACAAGGGCGCAATGCCGCACTTGCCCACAAGGCGGTGCACATATCTGGATTTTGTTCACAACAGCCGAGAGACCGCTGGTGCACCCATCTCTATCTGTCTCCCTCTCCCTCTCTGTCTGTCTGCTCTCTCTCTGTGTCTCACTCCAAAAATAAATAATAAAAATAATAATAAAAGAAAATTATAGACCAATCTCCCTCATGAACATAGATGCAAAAATTCTCAACAAAATACTGGCAAACAGAATACAAGAATATATCAGAAAGATTACTCATCCTGACCAGTAGGCTTTATCCCAGAGATGCAGGGATGGTTCAACATACACAAATCCATAAATGTAATACACCATAGAAATGGTCTGAAGGACAAAAATCACATGGTCATCTCAACAGATGCAGAAAAGGCATTTGACAAAATCCAACAGCCCTTCATCGTGAAAGTATTACAGAAAGTGGGAATAGAAGGAACATATCTTAACATAATAAAAGCTATTTATGACAAACCTACAGCCAACATAATACTAAATGGGGAAAAACTTGAAGCTTTTTCTCTAAATTCAGGAATAAGACACTTTCCCCACTACTATTTAATATGGTACTAGAAGTCTTAGCCATAGAAATAAGGCAAGAGACACTCATAAAAAGGGATAGAAATTGGAAGGGAAGATATCAATTCATAATTATTTTCAGATGATATGATTCTATACATAACAGACCCTAAAGACTCTCCCAGCAAACTGTTAGAGCTGATAAACACTTTTAGCAATGTAGCAGGATACAAAATAAACACACAGAAATCAGTAGCTTTTCTATACACTAACAACAAATGTGCAGAGGATGAAATCAGGGAATCTCTCCCATTCACAAATGCCTCAAAAAAATGCCTTGGAATAAACTTAACCAAGGAAGTGAAGGATCTCTACAATGAGAACTTTAAAAAACTCGAGCAACAAATTGCAGAAGACACAAGGAAATGGAAAGACATCCCATGCTCCTGGATTGGAAGAATCAATATTGTGAAAATGTCAATCTTACCAAAAGCAATCTACACATTTAATGAGATCCCCATTAAAATCCTAATAGCATTCTTCACAGAAATAGAAAAAAACAATACTAAAATTCATCTGGAAACAGAAAAATCCCCAAATAGCCCAAACATTTTTGCACAACAAAAATCAGGCTGGTGGTATAACCATACCTGATTTTAAGTTATATTACAAAGCCATAGTAACAAAAACAGCATGGTACTGGAATAAGAACAGACAGGTAGATAAATGGAACAGAATAGAAGACCCAAATATTAATCCAGGCAGCTACAGCCACCTGATTTTTGACAAAAATGCCAAAAACATTCATTGGAGAAAAGATAGCCTCTTTAACAAGTGGTGCTGGGGAAACTGGACATCTGTATGTAAAAGGATAAACATAGATCCTTGTCTCTCTCCATGAACAAGAGTCAAGTCCAAATGGATCAGGGACCTTAATATCAGACCTGAAACTCTGAAACTGCCAGAGGAAAAGGTAGGGGAAACCCTTCAACATATTGGCATAGGCAAGGACTTTCTGAATATAACTCCAATTGCTCAGGGAATAAAACCACTAATCAACCACTGGGACCTTATGAAATTACAAAGCTTTTGTACAAAAAAGGACACTGTGAATAGAACAAAAAGAAAACCTACATAATAGGAGAAAATCTTTGCCAGCTGTACATCTGTCAAAGGATTAATATCCAGAATATACAAATGACTCAAAAAACAGAATAATAAGAATTCAAACAACCCAGTTAAAAATGGGGTATGGAAGCCAGGCGTGGTGGCACACGCCTTTAATCCCAGCACTCGGGAGGCAGAGGTAGGAGGATCACCAAGAGTTCGAGGCCACCCTGAGACTACATAGTTAATTCCAGGTCAGCCTGGACCAGAGTGAGATCCTACCTCACAAAAAAAAATGGGGTATGGAACTAAATAGAGAATTCTCAGAAGATGAAATACAGATGGCATATAAACATCTAAAACAGTGTTCCACATCCTTAGCCACCAGGGAAACGCAAATTAAAACCACTTAGATATTCCATTTCATTCCTGTCAGAATGGCTACCATCAAGAAAACAAATGACAATAAGTAGTGGCATGGATGCGGAAAAAGAGGAACACTTTTACACTGTTGGTGGGAATGTAATCTGATCTAGCCATTGTGGAAATCAGTGTGGAGGTTCTTGAGACAGCTAAAAATAGATTTACCATATGATCCCGCTATAGCAGTCCTAGGCATATATCCAGAGGACTCTTCTCACTACCTTAGAGATACTTGCACAACTATGTTTATTGCTGCTCTATACACAATAGTTAGGAAATGGAACCAGCCTAGATGTCTCTCCACAGATGAAGGGATAATAGAGATGTGGTACATTTACACAATGGAGTTCTATTCAGCGGTAAAGAAAAATGAAATTATGAAATTTGCAGGGAAATGGATGGATCTGGAAAGCATAATACTAAGTGAGGTAACCCATGCTCAGAAAGCCAAATGTCACATGTTCTCTCTCATATGTGGATCCTAGATAAAAATGTATAGACTTGTGAGTGAACTGGAACCAAAAATAGGTACCAGAAACCAGTAAGCTGGTAAAAGCCTAAAAGGGAGGGAGGAAAGAGAAGGACCTAAGTGTGTGGTAATGCACATATGTAAGTAGAAGAACAGATTAGAGGGAGGGGAATGTCCTAATTGAGGCCATGGAAAGAGAATGCATAAAAGAAGGGCAGCAGGAGCGTTGATCTAGATTCAAGATATTGTGAATAAAGCCGGGCGTGGTGGTGCATGCCTTTAATTCCAGCACTCGGGAGGCAGAGGTAGGAGGATTGCCATGAGTTCGAGGCCACCCTGAGACTACATAGCTAATTCCAGGTCAGCCTGGACCAGAGTGAGACCCTACCTCGAAAAACCAAAAAAAAAAAAAAGATATTGTGAATAAGACTTAGGTAAACCTACTTTTTTGAATAATGGTACATCTAGAAGCTGTAAAATGTTACTAGAAAAATTTCAATGCCTGGGATGGGTTATTTTCCATTGAGTTTTTGGCTAAGGAGGTCCAGGTAGCCTCCAAAACATTAAAGGCTTTTGCCAAAGCCCTTTGTTTTCCCTTGAGACACAGATAATAAGATCCTATTGCTGAAGACATCACTTGCCTGAAAGGCAAGGGCACTGAGAAAACAAGCTGGTGCTGAGCAAAAACCTTCCCCCTGTATTCCAGCCAACAGAATGCTGGAAAAAGCTGCACTGCATGCAGCATATGGGAGACAGAAATCATCAGCAGTGAAAGCAGTGGACACTGAATATTCAAGTTTGTCCAGACAGGCCCAATGACTGAACTGGTGCAATACTGGCATGTCTACTCTTGGGGTAACCAACTGCTCCATAATTGGACTGAAGGTCCTCTCTACAGAGGGAATGCATACCTGGTACTGAAAACCTAAGCAAATGTCTATGGCAGGTGAGGTCATGAGCCTTAGGGGTATAAAGCCTGCTCTTGTCTGACTAAATGTATATATTATTCCCACCATGCTGCCCTGAAAGTACTACACTTAATGTTCTTATTCACATGTTAATGCTACTCTCACTTCTGGTTAGAGAAGCTTCTCTTTTCAGATGGCGATGACCACTGCTATGACCCAAAAGGCAACATAGTGCTGAGAAGAAGGGATGGAGGAGTGCCCAGCACTGAAACACCTCTGTCACACCCTCCAAGGCTCAGGGACCATTGTGGAAGAGGGGGCAGATAGGATGGAAGAGCCAATGAAAGGGTATGACTTCTTACAATGCAACTGCCCAGAGAGAAATTGGCCTCGATATTCATGACCTTTCAGTGCCTAGAAATGCCTTCGCATGACCCTCAAAATGGAAGAAAAAGATGATGACATCAAACTAAATGAGAGTCTAATGGAGAGAGGGAAGGGATAGATGGAGATTGGAGTTCTAAGGTGGAATGGGGAGAGAGGTGGGAAATATCATGTGTTTTTTGTATGTACGTATAGAAGTTGTCAATAAAAAAAATAATGATTTTTAAAACAACTTCTTAGTAAACCTTCTCCCTGTAGACCAGTCAACTGAAAGCTGGAAAAAGGTGAACTGCATGCAGCATATCGGTGACAGAAGTCATCAGCAGTGAAAACAGTGGACACTGAATATTCAAGTTTCTCCAGACAGGCCCAATGACTGAACGGGTGCAATAGTGGCATGTCTACTCTTGGGTAACCAACTGCACCATAATTGGACTCAAGGCCCTCTCTACGGGAGGGAATACATACCTGGTACTAAAAAACCTAAGCAAAAGTCTATGGCAGGTGAGGTCATGAGACTTAGGGGTATAAAGTCTGCTCTTGTCTGACAAAATGTATATATTATTCCCACCAAGCTGCCCCAGGGGCACTACACTTAATGTTCATGTTCACATATTAATGCTACTCTCACTTCTGGTTAGAGAAGCTTCTCTTTTCAGATGGCATTGACCACTGGAATGACCCAAAAGGCAACATAGTGCTGAGAAGAATGGATGGAGAAGTGCCCAGCACTGAAACACCTCTGTCACACCCTCCAAGGTTCAGGGACCATTGTGGACAAATGGGCGGATAGAATGGAAGAGCCAAAGGAAGGGTATCACTTCTTACAATGCAACTGCTCAGACAGAAATTGGCCTCGATATCCATGACCTTGCAGTGCCTAGCAATACCTCTGCAAGACCCTCAAAATACAAGAAAAAGATGATGACATCAAACTAAAAGAGAGACTAATGGAGAGAGGGAGGGGATAAGATGGAGATTGGAATACTAAAGTGGAATGGGGGGAAGGGAAGAAAATATCCAGTGTTTTTTTTATGTAAGTATAGAAGTTGTCAATAAAAATAATACCTAAAAAAAGTTTATGGTAGGTGAGGTCATGAGCCTTAGGGTTATAAATCCTGCTCTTGTCTGACTAAATGTATATATTATTCCCACCAGACTGCCCACAAAGCACTACATTTAATGTTCATATTCACATATTAATGCTGCTCTCACTTCTGGTTAGAGAAGCTTCTCTTTTCAGATGGTGTTGACCACTGGAATGACCCAAAAGGCAACATAGTGCTAAGAAGAAGGGATGGAGGAGTGCCCAGCACTGAAACACCTCTGTCACACCCTCCAAGGCTCAGGGGCCATTGTGGAAGAGGGGGCGGATAGAATGGAAGAGCCAAAGGAAGGGTATGACTTCTTACAATGCAAATGCCCAGACAGAAATTGGCCTCATTATCCATGACCTTGCAGTGCCTAGTAATACCTCCGCAAGACCCTCAAAATAGAAGCAAAAGATGATGACATCAAATTAAAAGGGAGACTAATGGAGAGAGGGAGGGGATATGATGGAGATTGGAGTACTAAAGTGGAATGGTGGCAGGGGAGGGAAATATCAGGTGTTTTTTGTATGTAAGTATAGAATTTGTCAATAAAGACAATATCTAAAAAAAAGTTTATGGCAGGTGAGGTCATGAGACTTAGGGGTATAAAGCCTGCTCTTGTCTGACTAAATGTATATATTAGTCCAACCAAAGTGACCTGAAAGTAATACACTTAATGTCCATATTCACATATTAACACTACTCTCACTTCTGTTTAGAGAGGCTTCTCTTTTCAGGTGGTGATGGCCACTGCTATGACCCAAAAGGCAACATAGTGCTGAGAAGTAGGGATGGAGGTGTGCCCATCACTGAAATACCTCTGTCTCACCCTCCAAGGCTCAGGGACCATTGCGGAAGAGGGGGCAGATAGAATGGAAGAGTGAAAGGAAGGGTATGACTTCTTACAATGCAACTGCTCAGACAGAAATTGGCCTCGATATCCATGACCTTGCAGTGTCCTAGCAATACCTCTGCACGACCCTCAAAATAGAAGAAAAAGATGATGATGTCAATTTAAAAGAGAGAGTAATGGAGAGAGGGAGGGGATATGATGGAGATTGGAGTACTAAAATGGAATGGGGGAGGGGCCTGGAAATATCATGTGTTTTTTGTATGTAAGTATAGAAGTTGTCAATAAAAAAATAATAAAACTTCCCAGTAAAATCGAAAAAAAGGAAAACTCACCTGCACTGACACCTATAAACAGGTACACACACCTCCACTGGCACCCATAAACAGGCACACACACCCCCAATGACACACATAAACACACAGACATACCCGTACTGAAAACCATAAAGACACACCTGCACTGACACCCCAAAACAGGCACATACACCTGCACTAACACATATAAACAGCCACAGAAACCTGCACTGACACATATAAACAGGCGCACACAACTGCATAAAAACCCATAAACAGGCACAAACACCTGCACTGATAGCAATAAAAAGGCACACACTTGTTCTGACATGCATAAACAGGAACACACACTTGCACTGACACCCATGAACAGGCATACACACCTGCACTGACACTTATAAACAGGCAAACACACCTGGACTGACACATATAAAGAGGCACACACACTTGCACTGACACCCAAGAACAGGATCACAAACCTTCATTGACATGCATAAACAGGTACACACACCAGCACTAACACCAATAAATGGGCACACACAACTGAACTGACTCACATAAACAGGAAAACACACCTGCATTGACAACCATATACAGGCACACACACCTGCACTCACACACATAAACATGAACACACACATGCCCTGACACACATGAACAGGAACACATACTTGAACTGACCCCCATGAATAGGCACACATACCCACATTGACACCCATAAAGTGGAACACACATCTGCACTGACAACCATAATCAGGCATGCACACCTGAATTAGCACCCATGAACAAGCACACACACCTGCACTGACACCCATAAACAGTAACACACACCTGCACTGATACACATAAACAGGCACGCACACATGCACTGACACCCATAAGCAGGGACACACATCTGCACTAACATGCATAAACAGGCATATACACCTGAAATCACACCCCTAAATAGGCAGATACAACTGCACTGACATTATTAAGAGGCACACACACCTGCACTGACACATATAAACAGGTACTCACACCTGAACTAACACCCATAAACGGGCACACACACCTGAATTGACACCCATAAACAGGAAAACACACCTTCACTGACAGCCATAAACAGACACATACACCTTCACTGACACATATAAACAAGCAAACACACCTGATCTGACACTGATAAACAGCCACACACACCTGCACTGACACATATAAACACGAACACACACATGCACTGACACACAAGAACAGGAACACACACATGCACTGACACATATAAACAGGCACACACACTTGCACTGACACCCATGAACAGGCACACAATCCTGCACTGACACACATAAATAGGCACACATACCTGCACTGACACCCATAAAGAGCACACACCTGCACTGACACACATAAACAGGCAAATACACCTGCATTCAAACCCATAAACAGGCACACACAACTGCACTGACACCAATAAAGAGGCACACACACCTGCACTGACACATCTAAATAGGCACACACACCTGTACTGACACCCATAAACAGGAACACACACTTGCACTGACACCAATAAACAGGCCCATACACCTGTCTTCACATCAATAAACATGCTCACACAACTGCACTGACACCAATAAAGAGGCACACACATGCACAGACATATATAAACAGGCACACAAACCAGTACTGAAACACATAAACAGGCACACACACCTGCACTGATACCCATAAACAGGCACACATACCCACACTGACACCCATGAAGAGGAACACACACCTGCACTGACACCCATAAACAGAAACCCACACCTGCACTGACACCCATAAACAGGCACACACACCTGAACTAACATATATAAACAGCCACAGACACCTACACTGACACATAGAAACAGGCACACACAACTGCATTGATACCCATAAACAGGCACACACACCTGCACTGACACATATAAAGTGGCACACACTCTTGCACTGACACCCATGAACAGGATCACAAACATTCATTGACACCCATTGTAGCAGACAGCTTCAGGTTCACTGAGATGAACTTCCAGATCAGGCACAGTTATAGAGGAAGGGATATTATTTATTGAAGCTTACAGATCCAGGGGAAGTTCCATAATGGCAAGAGAAGTGCCCTGCTCTCCACAGGGCCAAGCAGAGAGAGAAAGAAACCAACCAGCCACCACAGCACACAGAGCAAAACTAAAGCCAAAAGGTCACACAGCACACTTCAGGAACTCCTGCTAGGCACATTTGCATATCTTTACAATGGAATCTCAAACCCACACCTTAAGACAGGGCCCCCAGTGACCTTGCCTCTAGCAAGGTGATTGCAGATGCAAACTATAACTAATAAAACATTGAATATATTGGGGGACATATATTCAAACTACCACATTCCGCCCCTGGCCCCCAATATATTTAGCTCCTGGCCCCCAATAGATTTATCACTATCACACATTGTAAATGGTACTCAGTCCAATTTCAAAGGTTCTTACAATCTTGACCAACTTAAGATAGTGAGTCCTGTAAAATCAAACAAGTTAAATACTTTCAACATGTAAAGGCACAGAGTAAACATTTTAACTGTATAAGGAATAGCAAGGAGAGACTAGAACAATGCAAACTCAACCACCATCAGCTGTCATCAAACTTCTACAGTACAAGTTCAATATAACCAGAGACTGACAGTCTCTAGGTTTTCCAATTCCGCCCCTCCAGCTGGGCAGAGTCGCCAGGGAAAACTTTCATCCCATGCCAACACTGCACTCCATGGAAGCCCTTTTGCACAGTCCTGGTATATCCAAAATATTTTCAGGTCTCCATGCAAACCACGGTCCATCTTCCAAAAGGCTCTTCCAGCCTATTCCTGAGGGTCTTCATGCCCTGCCTCATGCCGCATCTCAGCAGTGGCTCCTGGAACTGTGTGCAATTCATTACCACTCCATGCATTTTTCATGCTTCCAAAACGAATACCAGGTGTGCAGGACACAGCCATATTCTTAATCCAGGGACAAAATAAACCATAGCCTTGAAAAGCAGGTTCCTTCTCCAGTCAACACTCTTTCCAAAAGTTTGCATTTTTAACAGTCTTTCCTCAGGCATCCTCTCCATTGTTTTAATGTAAAGCCATCCGACCACCTTCCTTCCACCTTCCTTAAGATTGCTAATGTGTCGACAATAGCAGCTAAACCAGTCTCAATGTCTCTACTTTTAACTTGCTTCAGGTTTTCCAACTTAAAATCTTTAGCCAAGCACATCATTCCATTACAAATTTAAGTTTGATCAAACACTCTGGGCCTGGATAGCGGAATGTAGCCATCCCTTATACCAGTAGCCCAGTTCCAACAAAGTCTTCTGCTGTCTTTCCTTCCCCTTAGAAAGCTCATAAGCCAAGCCTCGAAGTTCAATACTGTCTGCACTTAGCATTCTCAAACTCTCATCAGAATAGTCCATAAAATTTGGCTTACCACTCCAGAAGGCACCTTCAGTTGCAAACACCAAGTCCATGCCCATTCCTCCAAAACAAAGGTTCCAAAAGATGAATATCCACACAGTCAGGTTCATCTCACCCCACACTCCTCAGTACCACTTTACTGTAGCAGACAGCTTCAGGTTCGCTGAGATGAACTTCCAGACTGGGCACAGTTATGGAGGAAGGGATATTATTTATTGAAGCTTACTGATCCAGTGGAAGTTCCATAATGGCAAGAAAAGTGGCCTGCTCTCCACAGGGCCAAGCAGAGAGAGAGAGAAACCAATCAGCCACCACAGCACACAGAGAAAAACTAAAGCCAAAAGGTCACACAGCACACTTCAGGAACTCCTGCTAGGCACATTTGCATATCTTTACAATGGAATCTCAAACCCACACCTTAAGACAGGGCCCCCAGTGACCTTGCCTCTAGCAAGGTGATTGCAGATGCAAACTATAACTAATAAAACATTGAATATATTGGGGGACATATATTCAAACTACCACACCCATAAACACCTACACACACCTGCACTGACACCCATAAACAGGCACACACACTTGCATTGACACCCATAAACAGGAAAACACACCTGGACTGACACCCATAAAGAGACACACACACCTGCACTGACACCCATAAACAGGCAAACACACCTGCACTGTCACATATAAATAGGCAAACATGCTTGTACTGACACCCATGAACAGGCACATAATCCTGCACTGACACCCATAAATAGGAACATACACCTGCACTGACAACCATAAACAGGCATGCACACCTGAAATAACACCCATTAACAGGCACACACACCTGCACTGAAACCCATAAACAGTAACACACACCTGCCCTGATACACATAAACAAGCACGCACACATGCACTGACACCCATAAATAGGAACACACACCTGCACTGTCACCCATAAAAAGGAACACATGCCTGGACTGATACTCATAAACAGGTACCCACAACTGCACTGACATCCATAAACAGGAAAACACACCTGCACATACACCCATAAACAGGCGCACACACACCTGCACTGACAAGAATGATCAGGGACACAAACCTGCACTGACACTGATACACATAAAAAGGCAAACACACCTTCAGTGACACACATAAACAGGCAAACACATGGACTGACACCCATAAACACAAACACACACCTGCACTGACACCCATAAAGAGGTACACACAACTGTACTGACACCCATAAACAGGCACACAAACATGCACTGACAACCATAAAAGGCACACACACCTGCAGTTGCACCCATAAACAGGCACATACACCTGCTCTGACACCCATAAACAGGCACACAGAACTGCACTGACACATAAACGCAGTTAAACACACTTGCACTGACAGCCATGAACAGGCACACACACCTGCACTGACACATAAACAGCCACAGACACCTACACTGATACATATCAACAGGCACACAAAACTGTATTGACAACCAAAAACAGGCATACACACCTGCAGTGACAGCAATAAACAGACACACGCTTGCACTGACATCCATAAACAGGAATCCACACATTCAGGAAAACCCATAAACAGGCAAGCACACCAGCACTGACACATATAAGCAGCCACAGACACCCGCACTGACACATATCAAAAACAGGCAAACACAACTGCATTGACACCCATAAGCAGGCACACACACCTGCACTGACACGCATAAATGGGCACACACACCTGCACTGACACACATAAAGAACAACACACACATGCACTGACACCCATAAACAGGAAAACACACCTGCACTGACACATTCACACCATAAACAGGCACACACAACTGCACTGACAACAATAAAGAGGCACACACACCTGCACTGACACATATAAACAGGCCCACATTCCTGTACTGACACAGATAAACAGGCACACACACCTGCACTGTCACCCATAAAAAGGAACACACACCTGCACTGATACCCATAAACAGGTACACACACCTGCACTGACACCCATAAACAGGTACACACACCTGCACTGACATTCATAAACAGGAACACACACCTGCACATAAACAGGAACACACACGAGCACTGACACCCATAAGGAGGTACACACACCTGCACTGACACCCATGAACAGGCATACAATCCTACAATAACACCCATAAACAGGAACACATACCTGCACTGATACACATAAACAGGCACACACACATGTACTGACACCCATAAAGAGGCATACACACCTGCACTGACACCCAGGGACAGGAACACAAACCTGCATTGACACCCATAAACAGGTACACACATCTGCACTGACACCCATAAACAGGCACACACACGTATTGACAGCAATAAACAGGAACATACACCTGCACTGATACCCATGAACAAACACACCAGCACTGACACATTTAAACAGGCAAACACACCTGGACTGACACCCATAAAGAGGAGCACACACCTGCACTGACACCTATAAAGAGGCCAAAACACTTGCACTGACACCCATGAACAGGAACACAAACTGGCACTGACACACATAAAGAGGAGTACACACATGCACTGACACCCATAAACAGGAACACACACCTGCACTGACACACATAAACAGGAAAACACCCTGACACTAACACCCATAAACAGACACACACACCTGCAATTGCACCCATACACAGGCACACCACTTGCACTGACACATGAAAAGAGTCACCCACATTTACATTGACACATATAAACAGGCACACACACTTCACTGTCACCCATGAACAGGCACACACACTGGTACTGACACCCATAATCAGGGACACACACCTGTACTGACACCCATAAACAGACACACACCTGCACTGACACATATAAGCAGGAAAACATGCCTGAACTGACACCCATAAAAAGGAACACATACCTGCATGGACACATATAAACAGGCCCACACACTTGCACTGTCACCCAGGAACAGGAACACAAACCTGCATTGACACACATAAACAGGCACACACATGTGCACTGACACCCATAAGCAGGCAAACACATGTATTAACACCGAGAAACAGGAACACACACCTGCACTGACACTCATAAACAGACACATACAACTGTACTGACACATATAAACATGCAAACACACCTGCACTGACACCCATAAATAGGCACACACACCTTTACTAACACACATAAACAGGAACACACACATGCATTCACACCCATAAACAGGAACACACATCTGCACTGACACATATAAACAGGCACACACACCTGCACTGACACATAAAACAGGCAAACACACTTGCACTTACACATATCAATAGGCACACACAACAGCATTGACACCCATAAACAGTCACACACACCTGGAGTAACAGAAATAAACAGGCAAACACTTGCACTGATACCCATATTCAGGCACACACACCTGCACTGACATTCATAAACAGGCACACACACCTGCACGGACACCCATAAACAGGTACGCACATGCAGAGACACCCATAAACGGGCGAACACACCTGCATTGACACCCATAAACAACCACACATGCCTGCACTGACACCCATAAACAGGAACTCACACCAGCCCTAACACCCATAAACAGGCTCACATATTCCTGCACTGTCACCCATAAACAGCCTGCACTGACACATATAAACAGGCACAAAAACCTGCACTGAAACCCATAAACATAAATAGGCACACACACCTGCACTGACACGCATACACTGGCACACACATCTGCACTTATACCCATAACTAGGCTCACACATTCATGCACTGTCACCCATAAACAGCCTACACTGACACATATAAACAGGCACAAAAACCTGCACTGAAACCCATAAACATGCACACACACCTGCACTGATACAAATAAACAGCCACAGACACCTTCAGTGACACATATAAACAGGCACACACAACTGCATTGACACCCATAAAGAGGCACACACACATACACTGACACATATGAACATCCACAGACACCTACACTGACACATATAAACAGGCACACACATGTGCATTGACCCCCATAAACACGCACACACACCTGCACTGACAGCAATAAACAGGCACACACTTGGACTGGCACCCATAAACAGGACACCCATAAACAGGCACACACACCTGCAGTGACACCAATAAACAGGAACACACACCTGCACTGACACCCATAAACAGACCAACACATGCACTGACACCCACAAACAGGCACACACACCTGCACTGACACATATAAATAGCCACAGACACAAGCACTGACCCATATATATAAGCACAGGTACCTGAACTGACACCCATAAATAGGCACACACACCAGCACTGTCACTCATGAACAGGCACACACACCTGCACTGACACCCATAAACATAAACACACACCTGCACTGACACCCATAAACAGACACACATAAGTGAACTGAAACCCATAAAGAGGAACACACACCTGCACTTACACCCATAAACAGGCACACATACCTGCAATGACACACGTAAACAGGCACACACACATGAACTGACACATATAAACAGGAACACACACCTAAATTGACACACATAAACAGGCACACACACCTTCACTGACACAAAGAAACAGGCACAAACACCCGCACTGACACATATAAACAGGCACACACACCTGCATTGACACCATAGACAGGCCCCCACACTTGCAGTGACAGCAATAAACAGGCACACACTTGCCCTGATAACCATAAACAGGCACACACACCTGCACTGACACCTATAAACAGGCACACACATCTGCACTAACACCCATAAACAGGAACACATAATGGTATGACACCCATAAAGAGGCACACAGACATCTGCACTGACTCATATAAACGGGCACACACCTGCAGTAACTACCATAACAGGAACACACACATTCACATACACCCATAAGTGGGCACACACACCTGCACTGACACATATAAACAGCCACAGACATCTGCACTGACACATATAAACAGACACACACCTGTAATGAAACCCATAAACAGGTACACCTGCACTGACACATATAATCAGGCATAGATGCCTGCACTGACACATATAAACAGGCACACACACCTGCAGTGACAACCATAAGCAGGCACATTAACCTGCACTGACACCCATAAATGGGCACACACATCTGCACTGAGACACATATGCAGGAACACACACCTGCACTAACACTCATAAACAGGCACACACACCTGCACTACACATGAAAAAAGGCACAAACACCTGCACTGACACATATTAACAGGCACACACATTTGCACTGACACCCATTAAGAGGAACACATACCTGCACTGACACAAATTAACAGGAACACACACTTGAAATGACACACAGGAACACAAACCTGCATTGACACCCATAAACAGGCACACATACCCACAATGACACCCATAAAGGGGAACACACACCTAATGACACCTGTAAAGAGGAACACACACCTCCACTGACATCTATAAACAGGCATACACACCTGAACTGACACATATAAACAGCCACAGACACCTGCACTTACACATATAAACAGGCACACACAACTGCATTGACACCCATAAACAGGAACACACACCTGCACTGACAGCAATAAACAGGTACACACTTGCCCTGATACCCATAAACAGGAACACACACTAGCAGGGACACCCATAAACAGGCACACACACCTGCACTGACACATATAAACAGGCAAACACATGTGCACTGACACCCATGAGCAGGCACACACACCTGCACTGACACCCATTAAGAGAACAAACACAGGCACTGACACCCATAAACACACACACACACCTGCATTGACACCCATAAACAGGCATAAACACCTGCACTGACACCCATTAACAGAACAAACACTGGCACTGACACCCATAAACAGACGCACACACCTGAACTGACACATATAAACAGGCACACACACCTGCACTGACACCCATAAACAGGCATAAACACGTGCACTGATACCCATAAGCAGGCACACACACCTACACTGACACCCATAGAAAGGAAAACGCAACTGCACTGACACACATAAACAGGCACACACACCTGCAGACACCCATAAACAGGCACACACAACTGTACTGGCACCTATGAACAGGCACACACCTGCACTGACACCCATAAACAGGCACACACACCTGCAATTACACCCATAAACAGGCACAAACCTCAACTGAACACCCATAAACTGACACACACAACTGCACTGACACCTATAAAAAGGTACACACACCTGCACTGACACCCATAAACAGACACAAACACCTTCACTGACACCCTTAAAAAGGAACACACACATTCACTGACAAGCAAAAACAGGCACACACACCTGCACTGACACCCATAAACAAGTACACACACCTGCACTTACACCCATATACAGGCACACACATCTGCACTCATATCCATAACCAGGCTCACACATTACTGCACTGTCACCCACAAACATCCATATACACCTGCACAGGCACCCATAAAAATTAAACACACCTGCACTGACATCCATAAACAGTCAAACACACCTGCACTGACATCCATAAACAGGCACACACACCTGCACTAACACACATAAAGAGGAATACACACCATAAACAGGCACACACACCTGCACTGACACATATAAACAGGCAAAACACACGTGTACTGACAGCAATAAACAGGCACACACTTGCACTGACACCTATAAACTGGAACACACACCTGCAGGGACACCCATAAACAATCACACACACCTGCTTTGACACCCATAAACAGGTACACACACTTGCACTAACACCCATAAACACACACACACACCTGCACTGACACATATAAACAGGCAAACACACGTGCACTGACACCCATGAACAGGCACACACACCTTTACTGACACCCATTAACAGGCAAAAACACCTGCACTGACACCCATAAACAGACACACACACCTGCACTGACACATATAAACAGGCACACATACCTCCACTGACACCCATAAAGAGGCATAAACACCTGCACTGACACCCATAAACAGGCACACACACCTGAATTGACACCCATAAAAAGGAAAACACACCTACACTGACACCCATAAAAAGGAAACTCTCCTGCAATGACACACATAAACAGGCACACACAACTGCACTGACATCCATGAACAGGCCCACATGCCTGAACTGACACACATAAACAGGCACACACACCTGCACTGACACATATATACAGACACACAAACATGAACTGACACATATAAACAGGCAAACACACCTGCACTGACACCCATAAGCACGCACAAACACATGCACTAACACCCTTAAAAAGAAACACACACATGCAATGACAACCAAAAACATGCACACAACCTGCACTTACACCCATATACAGGGAAATACACCTGCACTCATACCCATAACCTGACTCACACATTCCTGCACTGAGACCCATAAACAGCCATATACACCTGCGTGGACACCCATAAAAAGGCATACACACATTCACTGAAACATATAAACGCCAAACACAACTGAACTGACACCCATAAAGAGGCACAAACACATGCACTGACACCCATAAACAGGTACACACACCTGAACTATCACAAATAAACAGGCAGACACAACTGCATTCACACCCATAAACAGGAACACACATCTGGAGTTACACCCATAAACAGGCACACACACATACACTGACACATATAAACAGGCACACTCACCTGCACTGACACATATAAACAGGCAAAAACAAGTGCACTGCCACCCATGAACAGGCACACACACCTGCACTGACAGCCTTAAAAAGGAACACAGAAATGCACTGACACCCATAAAAAGGAACACACAACTGAAGTGATATCGATAAACAGACACACATACCTGATCTTACACCCATAAACAGGCACACACAACTTCACTTATACCCATAACCAAGCTCACACATTCTTGCACAGTCACCCATAAACAGCCACATACACATGCACAGACACCCATAAAGAGGCACACACACCTGCACCGTCACCCATAAACAGGCACACACTCCTGCCCTGACACCCATAAACAGACACACAAACCTGCACTGACACATATAAACAGGCACACACACACCTGCACTGACATCCATAAACAGGCACACACAGTTGCACTGACACACATAAACAAACATCCACACCTGCACTGACACATAAACAGGCAGACAAACCTGCACTGACACATATAGTCAGGCACACACACCTGCACTGACATCCATAAACAGGCACACACAGTTGCACTGACACACATAAACAAACATACACACCTGCAATGACACATATAAACAGGCAGACAAACCCGCACTGACACCCATAAACAGACACACACGCCTGCACTGACACATATAAACAAGCAAACACTCCTGCACTGACACCCACAAACAGGCACACACATCTGCACTGAGACACATAAACAGGAACACACACACTCACTGACATCCATAAACAGGAACACACACCTACACTGACACATATAAACAGGCAAACACTGGCAGTGACACCCATGAACAGGCACACAATCTTGCACTGACACCCATAAACAGGAAACCACACCTGCACTGACACCTACAAACAGGCACACACACCTGCACTGACACCCATAAACATGCACACATATGCGCACTGACACCCATAAAGAGGAAGACACACCTGCACTGATACCTATAAACAGGCACACACACCTGCACTGACACCCATAAAAAGGCACACACACCTGCACTGACAGCAATAAAGAGGCACACACTTGCACTGACACACATAAAGAGGAACACTCACCTGCAGGGACACCCATAAACAGGCAAACATATCAGCACTGACACCCATGAACAGGCACATGCTCCTGCACTGACACCCATAAACAGGAACACCCACCGGCACTAACACCCATAATCATGCACACACACCTGAAATTTCACTCATAAACAGGCAAACACACCTGCAATGACATGCATAAACTGACACCCACACCTGCACTGACACACATGAACAGGAACACACACTGGCACTAAAAACCATACACATGCATACACACCTGCAGTTGCACCCATAAACAGACACACACAACTGCACTCACACCCATAAACACACACACACACACACACCTACAATGACACATATAAACAAGCAAACACACCAGCTCTGACACCCATAAAGAGACACACACACCTGCACTGACACATATGAACAGGCACACACACCTGCAGTGACACCCATATACAGGCATCCACACCTGCACTGACACATATAAACAGGCATAGACACCTGCAGTGACACATATAAACAGGCACACACACCTGCAGTGACACCCATAAACATGAACACACACAAGCACCAACAACCATAAACAGGCACACACACCTGCAGTTGCACCCATAAACAGGCACACACACCTGCAGTTGAACCCATAAACAGGCACACACACCTGCACTGACACATGAAAAGAGGCTTCCTCTCCTCCAACATGGCCAGAATCCCTGTGCCTGCGGAGCTCTAAAGCCCGACCCCATGCTCCTGGTCTTTATATACTCCCCACATCCTGGACACACCTTCTTGGCTCGCTGTGGTTCTTTATTTTCTGTTAATTATTTATTGACAACTTCTATGCTTACATACAAAAAACACATGATCTTTCCCTCCCCTCCCCCATTCCAATTTAGAACTCCAGTGTCCATCATGTCCCCTTCCTCTCTCCATTAGTCTCTCTTTTAATTTGATGTCATCATCTTTTTCTTCCATTTTGAGGGTCTTGCGAAGGTTTGCTAGGCACTGCAAGGTCACGGATAGCGAGGCCAATTTCTGTCTGGGCAGTTGCATTGTAAGAAGTCATACCATTCCTTTGGCTCTTCCATTCTATCCGCCCCCCTTCTGCAAAGGTGCCTGAGCCTTGGAGGGTGTGACAGAGGTGTTTCAGTGCTGGGAACTCCTCCATCACTTCTTCTCAGCACTATGTTGCCTATTGGGTCATCCCAGTGGTCATCGCCATCTGAAAAGAGAAGCTTCTCTAACCAGAAGTGAGAGTAGCGTTAATATGTGAATATGAACATTAAGTGTAGTACTTTCAGGGCAGCTTGGTGGGAATAATATATACATTTAGTCATACAAGAGCAGGCTTTATACCCCTAAGGCTCATGACCTCACCTGCCATAGATTTTGCTTACGTTTCTCAGTACCAGGTATGTATTTACTCCCACAGAGAGGGTCTTCAGTCCAATTATGGAGCAGTTGGTTGCCCCAAGAGTAGACATGCCACTATTGCATCCATTCAGTCACTGGGCCTATATAGTCAAACTTGAATATTCAGCGTCCTCTTTTTTCACTGCTGATGAATTCTGTCTCCCATACAGCTGCATGCAGTGAAGCTTTTTCCAGCTTTCAGTTGGCTGGTCTACAGGGAAAAGGTTTTCTACTCAGCACCAGCTTGCTTTCTCAGGGACCTTGCCTCTCAGGCAAGAGATGTCTTCAGCAATAGGGTCTTACTATGTTTCTCAAGGGGAAAACAAGGGCATTGGCAAAAGCCTTTAATGTTTTGGAGGCTACCAAGACCTCCTTGGCCAACAACTCACTGGAAGGTATCCCATACCAGATACTGAAAATTTTCTAGTAACAGTCTACTGCTTTTAGATGTGCCATTCTTTTTAAAAAGTAGGTTTACATAAGTCTTATTTACAATATCTTAAATTTAGATTGACCCTCCCCGTGCCCTTCTTTTATGCATTCTCTTCCCATGGCCTCACTTATGCCATTCCCTTCCCTGTAATCTGTTCTTCTACTTACATATGTGCAATACAATACACTTAAGTACTTCCCTTTCCTCCCCCTTATAGCCTTTACCAGCTTACTGGTTTCTGGTACCTATTTTTGGTTCCAGTTCACACACAAGTCTATACATTTGTAGCTAGGATCCACACATGAGAGAGAACATATGACGTTTGGCTTTCTGAACCTGGGTTACCTCACTTATTATAATGCTTTCCAGATCCAAACATTTCCCTGCAAATTTCATGATTTCATTTTTCTTTACCGCTGAATAGAACTCCATTGTGTAAATGTACCACATCTTTATTATCCATTCATCTGTGGAGGGACATCTCGGCTGGTTCCATTTCCAACCTATTGTGAATAGAGCAGCAATAAACATGGTTGTGCAAGTATCTCTAAGGTAGTGAGAAGAGTCCTCTGGATATATGCCTAGAAGTACTTATAGCTGGATCATATGGTAAATCTATTTCTAGCTGTCTCAAGAACCTCCACACAGATTTCCACAATGGCTAGACCAGATATATTCCCACCAACAGTGTAGAAGTGTTCCTCTTTTCCCATATCAATGCTAACACTTATTGTCATTTGTTTTCTTGAGGGTAGCCATTCTGACAGAAGTAAAATTGAATCTCAAAGTGGTATTAATCTGCATTTCCCTGATGGCTAAGGATGTGGAACACTTTTTTAGATGTTTATATGCCATCTGTATTTCACCTTCTGAGAATTCTCTATTTAGTTCCATATACCATTTTTAACTGGGTTGTTTGAATTCTTATTGTTCTGTTATTTGAGTTCTTTGTATATTTTAGATACTAAACCTCTGTCAGATGTATAGCTGGAAAAGATTTTCTCCCATTTGGTAGGTTGTCTTTTGCTCTAATCACTGTGTCATTTGCTGTACAAACTTTTGTAATTTCATAAGGTCCCAGTGGTTGATTAATGGTTTTATTCCCTGAGCAATTGGAGTTATATTCAGAAAGTCCTTTCCTATACCAATATGTTGAAGGGTTTCCAATACCTTTTCCTCTAGCAGTTTCAGAGTTTCAGGTCTGATATTAAGGTCCCTGATCCACCCCCTTGCCTTGCTGGTGCCAGGAGTGGCTCATGGCAGCTGCAACTCTCCCCCAGGTAGCTCCTTTGATGGCACTTCACTGCATGGTCACTGCTGTCTCGAGGGTGGGCACTACACAGGTAACTACCAGCTCCTAGGGAGGTGGTCTCTAGCCTCCACGATGCCTCCCCTCACATCACTCATCACCTTCCATGCACTTGGCTTATGCTCCTCCTACAGCACGTAAAGCACCAGTCCTGGAGAGCTCTGGTGCCCGCACCAGTTCCGGGAATTTGTATACTCCCCACATCCTGGACCCACCCTCTCGACTCCCTGTGCTTCTAATTAGCCAGGTGGGCTCCTTGTACATCAAGGTTGCTCCAAGAAAACCCTGGCTTTCCCCCACAAGCTCCTACAAACATGCCTAGAGGGATGTGCGCCTTACCACAAGGGAGGTCCTGCTCCACACACACAAAATTCCTTCACCTGGCTCTTGGCTCAGGATGTGCTTTCCATCAGCTCTATTTCACTCATCTCACATCAGGGGTGCAAACACAGCCCCCCTTCATAGGCGTGACAACATCGGTTTCTTTTCCTCTATGTACTCTCCTTAGGAACATGCCCAATCCTCACCATCAAACTGAAAAATTCCAGCTTCCTTTTCCAGTTGTCTCACTTCTCCAGCTGGCAGTGTCTCTGAATGGATTTCCTTGACTCTTTCATTTTCAGTTTTTGGGCAGAATCTCCCCCCCTTTGTTCGCTTGGCAGTTTGGTCCATTTATTGCTGGAAATTCCACAGGGAACTGCCATAGGAAACTTATGCAGCCCCAGGTGCTCCGTCCCACCCTGCTCCACACACAGCCCCAGCACCCACCCCAACACGAGTCCCATTCCCAGTCCCAGCCCCAAATTCCCATTTCCACTGGTGCCTGGTTATTAGGCCAAAGAAATGGCTCAAGATTATTCGGGGAGCTTTGCCTATCTAATTTATTCAATTACAAGGTAGGAAAGAAAGTTTCCGATGTGTGGGTATAAAGTATGCCCTTCCTCCCAAAACTACCACATGAAGGCACTCGGGAGGGTGAATAGACCAGATGTTCAAGTTGCCAGAAGATGCCTGGGCTTGGTGGAGTTTGCGTCTCGTCCAACTACTTGGGAAAAGCCCTGTGGAGTTCCTTCCTGCCAGCCCCAGAGGAGCTAGTGACATCCAGCTCAGCCTGGGCCAGACAGAGACCTTCGCTCGCAAAATCCACCAATCAAGAAATAATAAAGAAATACAGGAATAACTCATCATATAAGCCAATAGACAGTTCGATGAATAATTGCAATTAAAAACTAACAGCCCATGGTGTTCAGAAAACGTCTGAAACAATCAAGAGGGTTGCGTGTGAGTCTTGACACAGCTTAGAAATATCAGGGAGCAGTGTGTCCTGAGCAACAAGCGAGAAAGATGGGTCGTGGGGAACTGGAGGGCTGTAGGTTATTGCAGAGATTTCCACTGCTGGTGGGAGTTGGGGCGTAAAATCCGTGAAGTCCTAATGTGCCCATTTTTGCTGAGCATCCCACTGACTAAATCGGAAAGGAATCCCTGCTTGCATCCCTAATGCACAGGATCTTGCTGGACGGGAGCACAGTCGCAGTGTGGGCCGGTGTCTGTCGATTCATGGCCTCCTAATTCATTGCTTCAGCCAAGGGCCTTGGCGGGGATATGTATGGCCTTCAAGCCAGTGGCTCCTGGGCAGGCAGAGTGTGAGCAGTGGCTGCAGAACCTGTCCCCAGGCCCAATGCGGGAGCTGGGGTCCATTCCAGGGGCAGCGGTGAAAAGATGCACCCGAGATCAGAGCCCAGTTTTCATCTCTGGGCAAAGTCCCATGCTTGCTGAGCTGCACTCATCTCCTGGAGCACAACTTCCTGTAATGTCTTCTGGCCTTGGCCATGAGTGGGGTGACATTTTTGGCTGTGACACTTCTGCCATTTTTTGCTGTCCCCCAAGAACCCACTGACGTATTCAGGGGGCCGGCAGAACCTGATTTGGAGACAGAGCCAGGGCTGGTCTCCGAGGCACACTGGCTGGATTCGACAGATTTATCTGCCCCACCTGTGGCACCATGCACCCGCTCTTGGGGAAGAAGGCTGCCGCCTGCTGGCTACATCCCGCTGTTGATGAGGATCATCGGGGTTGGCAGGCTTTAGGGAGTCTGGACTTCAGCAGCCCTGCTGCTGCTGCTGCTGCTGCTGCTGCTGCTGCTGCTGCTGCTGCTGTTGCGGTTGGGATCTGGGAGAGTCCGCTCTGGAGGCACCTGCAGCCACTGGTCCATCTCCAGCCAGGTCTCCCGGCCTTGGTTTTTCTCTTCCTTCCAAGCTCTGTGGCAGTGAAGCCTCCATAAGCCACCCGACGCAGCAAGGATTTCTGCAGGTCTTTTGTCCATGGCACGGGGCTGGGCGGGTGAGTGCTGGTCCCGGGAGGGCCAGCAGACAGTATTCCGTGGGATTTCGCTTGCTGGCAAGGTGCAACTCGCTTCCCCGTCCTCCTCCTGTCCCTCCAGCTCTTCCCACCTGGGGATTGAATGTGGCTCCATGCACTGGGCTGAATGCCTGGCGTCCTGTAGGGAGCGGTGGCCCTGCCAGCATCCAGAACTGAATGGTTCCATGGGGTGCACTCTGGCTCCCCCAGGTGCAGGCTCATCTCCTGCTTTGGGAGGGAAAAAGAGCACCATGCCCTCACATCTGCAGGAAGACGCCCATTCTGAGTCCAAGTTGCACCCGCCTCCTTGGGCTTCCTGTGGCCTGGCAGATGGGGCATCCTGAAGCAGAGATGGATCTCCCTGGGAAATCCCCGCCAATGTCAGCGTTCCGCACTGGCCCTGCTGCCGAGCCAACCTCTTCCAACAGAAAGCCAAATCCCTGGCCAAGGGTCCAAGGAGCGAGTGTATGCGTCAGCACTTCACCGTCTTCTTGATGCATGTCTCCCTGAAGATGCGTGGAGTCATGGGAAAGGCAGATAGTTTCCGCAAAGCTTTCAGCAGCTTCTGTGGCTGTCTTGCGGTGCCCAGGCGGACCTTGTACTTCCACGTGGCCCCCAGCACCCGCTTCCGTTCCATCCCCATCCACACACACTTGCTTGGCTGCTGCCAGGAGTGGCTCACTTCTGCTACGACTTTCCCCAACTAGCTCCTTTGATGGCATTTCACCGCGTAGTCTCGGCATGCTTGAGGGCGCATGTCTCACAGGTCACTGCCACCTCCCAGAGCGGTGGGCTCTAGCCTCGGCGATGCCTCCCCTCGCCTCACTCATACCTGGCTTATGCTCCTCCTACAGCGCGTCAATCCCTGGTCCTGCAGAGCTCTGGCGCCCGCCCCCGACCCCGCTTCCCGCCTTGAAACACTGCCCACATGCTGTAACCAACCTCTCGGCTCGCTGTGCTTCTTATTGGCCAGCTGGGCTCCTTGTGCATCAAGGTTCTTCCCAGAAAACCATGCCGTTCCCCCACAAGCTCCTCCAAACACGCCTACAGGGATGTGCGCCTTACCACAAGGGAGGCCCTGCTCCACACACCCACAATTCCTTCCCCTGGCGCTTGGCTCAGGACATGCTCTCCAACAGCTCCGTTACGATCATATCACAGCAGGGGTGCAATCATAACCCCCTTCCTAGCCATGACCACATCAGTTTATTTTCCTCTATGTACTCTATTAAGGATCATCCCCATTCCTCTCCAGAAAACTGGTAAAATCCTGCTTCCTTTTCCATTTGTCTCACTTCTCTGCCTGGCAGTGTCTCTGAATGGATTTCCTTGACTCTGTCATTTTTGTTTTGGGGGCAATTTTTTTTCATCCCTTGGCTTTTTGGCTTTTTGGCTTGGCTTTTTGGTCGTTTTTGCTTGAAATTCCACAGGGAACTGCCATAGGAAACTTATGCAGCCCCAGGTGCTCCGTCTCACTTGCCCCACACCCACCCCCAGCCCCAACCCCAACACGAGTCCCATTTCCAGTCCCAGGCCCAAATTCCCATTTCCACTGGTGCCTGGTTATTAGGCCAAATAACTGGGGCCTGGTTATTAGGCTCAAGATTATTCGCAGAGGTTTGCTATCTAATTTAATACAGTGACAAGGTCGGAAAGAAAGTTTCCGATGTGTGCTTATAAAGTATCCCCTTCCTCCCACAACTACCACATGAAGGCACTCGGGAGGGTGAATACACCAGATGTTCAAGTTGCCAGGAGCTGCTAGGGCATGGGGGAGTGTGTGTCTCCTCCCAGCAATTGGGAAAAGCCCTGTGGAGTTCCTTCCTGCCAGGCCCAGAAGAGCCAGTGAAATCCAGCTCAGCCTGGGCCAGACAGAGACCCTCGCTTGCAAAACCCACCAATCAAGAAATAATAAAGAAATACACGAATAACCCATCATATAAGCCAATAGACAGTTCGATGAAGAATTACAATTAAAAACCAACAGGACATGGTGTTCAGAAAACGCCTGAAACAATCAAGACGGTTGCGTGTGAGTCTTCCCAAAGCTTGGAAGCATCAGGGAGCAGTGTGTCCTGAGCAACAGGCGAGAAAGATGGGTCGTGGTGAACTAACTGGAGGGCTGTAGGTGACTGCAGAGATTTCCACCGCGGGTGGCTGAGGTGTGGGGGGGGTCGTAAAATCCGTGATTTCCTAATGTGCCCATGCTCGCGGAACATCCCACTGACAACGTCTGAATGGAGCCGCTGCTCCCGTCCCCAATGCACCGGACCTTGCTGGACGCGAGCGCAGTCGCAGTGTGTGCTGGTGTCTGTTGATTCATGGCGTCCTGATTCATTGCTTCAGCCAAGTGCCTTGGCGGGGATATGTATGGCCTTCAAGCCAGTGGCTCCTGGGCAGGCAGAGTGTGAGCAGTGGCTGCAGAACCTGTCCCCTGGCCCAATGCGGGGAGCTGGGGTCCATTCCAGGGACAGCGGTGGAAAGGTGCAGCCGAGTTCAGAGTCCAGTTTACATCTCTGGCCAAAGGGCCATACTTCCTGTGCCTCACTCATCTCCTGGAGCACAACTTCTTGTAATCTCTTCTGGCCTTGGCCATGAGTGGGGCGACTTTCTTAGCTGTGACACTTCTGCCATTTTTCACTGTCCCCCAAGGAGCCACTGACGTGTTCAGGGGGCGTGCAGAGGCTGGTTTGGGGACAGAGGCAGGATTGGTCCCTGAGGCACACTGGCTGGATTTGACAGATTTATCCGCCCCACCTGTGGAACCATGCTCCCGACCTTGGGGAAGAAGGCTGCCGCCTGCTGGCCACATCCCGCTATTGACGAGGACCATCCGGGTTGGCAGGCTTTGGGGAGGATGGACCTCAGCAGCCCTGCTGCTGCTGCTGCTGCTGCAGCTGCTGCTGCTGCTGCTGCTTTTGCGGTTGGGTTCTAGGAGACTCCAATCTGGAGGCACCTGCGGCCGCTGGTCCCACTTCAGCCTGGTCTCCCAGCCCTGGTTTTTCTCTTCCTGCCAAGCTCTGAGGCAGTGAAGCCTCCATAAGCCACCCGACGCAGCAAGGATTTCTGCAGGTCTCTTGTCCAGGGAACGGAACTGGGCGGGTGAGTGCTCGTCCCGGGAGGGACAGCAGACAGGATTCCGTGGGATTTCGCTTGCTGGCAAGGTGCAACTCGCTTCCCCGTCCTCCTCCTGTCCCTCCAGCTCTTCCCGCCTGGGGCTTGAATGCGGCTCCATGCACTGGGCTGGGACGCCTGGCATCCCGTAGGGAGCGGTGGCCCTGCCTGTGTCCAGAACTGAACGGCTTCATGGGGTGCACTCTGGCTCCCCCAGGTGCAGGCTCATCTCCTGCTTTGGAAGGGCAACAGAGCACCATGCCCTCACATCTGCAGCAAGACGCCGATTCCGAGCCCAAGCGGCACCCGCCTCCTTGGGCTTCCTGTGGCCTGGCAGATGGGTGATCCATCCGGGTTGGCAGGCTTTGGGGAGGATGGACCTGAGCAGCCCTGCTACTGCTGCTGCTGCTGCTGCTGCTGCTGCTGCTGCTGCTGCTGCTGTTGCGGTTGGGTTCTGGGAGACTCCGCTCTGGAGGCACCTGCGGCCGCTGGTCCTTCTCCAGCCTGGTCTCCCAGCCCTGGTTTTTCTCTTCCTGCCAAGCTCTGAGGCAGTGAAGCCTCCATAAGCCACCCGACGCAGCAAGGATTTCTGCAGGTCTCTTGTCCAGGGAACGGGGCTGGGCGGGTGAGTGCTCGTCCCGGGAGGGACCGCAGACAGGATTCCGTGGGATTTCGCTTGCTGGCAAGGTGCACCTCGCTTCCCCGTCCTCCTCCTGTCCCTCCAGCTCTTCCCGCCTGGGGCTTGAATGCGGCTCCATGCACTGGGCTGGACGCCTGGCATCCCGTAGGGAGCGGTGGCCCTGCCTGTGTCCATAACTGAACGGCTTCATGGGGTGCACTCTGGCACCCCCAGGTGCAGGCTCATCTCCTGCTTTGGAAGGGCAAGAGAGCACCATGCCCTCACATCTGCAGGAAGACGCCCAATCCGAGCCCAAGCGGCACCCGCCTCCTTGGGCTTCCTGTGGCCTGGCAGATGGGGGATCCTGGAGCAGAGCCGGGTCTCCCTGGGAGATCCCCGCCAATGTCAGCGTTCCGCACTGGCCCTGCTGCCGAGCCAGCCTCTTCCAGCGGGAAGCCAAATCCCTCGCCAAGGGTCCAAGGAGCGTGTGTACGCGCAAGCCCTTCACCGTCTTCCTGATGCCCGTCTCCCTCAGGATGCGTGGAGTCATGGGCAAGGCCGAGAGCTTCCGCAAAGCTTTCAGCAGCTTGTGTGGCTGTGTGGTGGTGCCCAGGCGGACCTTGTACTTCCACGTGGCCCGCAGCACCCGCTTCCCCTCCATCCCCATCCCCACCCGCTTGCCTGGCTGGTGCCAGGAGTGGCTCACGGCAGCTGCGACTGTCCCCCAGCTAGTTCCTTTGATGGCACTTCACTGCGTGGTCACTGGTCTCTCGAGGGCGGGCGCCGCACAGCTCTCTACCAGCTCCCAGGGCGGTGGGCTCTAGCCAACGCGATGCCTCCCCTCGCCTCACTCGTACCTGGCTTCTGCTCCTCCTACAACGCCTAAATCCCTGGTCCTGCAGAGCTCTGGCGCCCGCCCCAGCCCCCGCTACCGGCCTGTACATACTCCCCACATCCTGGACCCACCCTCTCGGCTCGCTGTGCTTCTTATTGGCCAGCTGGGCTCCTTGTGCATCAAGGTGCCTCCCAGAAAACCCTGGCTTTCCCCCACAAGCTCCTCCGAACACGCCTACAGGGAAGTGCGCCTTACCACAAGGGAGGCCCTGCTCCACACACCCACAATTCCTTCCCCTGGCGCTTGGCTCAGGACGTGCCTTCCATCCGCTCCGTCCGTTTCACTCATCTCACAGCAGGGGTGCAAACACAGCCCCCTTCCTCGGCATGACAACCTCTGTTTCTTTTCCTCTATGTACTCTCCTTAGGATCATCCCCGTTCCTCTCCACCAAGCTGCTACCATCCTGCTACCTTTTCCAGTTGTCTCACTTCTCTGCCTGGCAGTGTCTCTGAATGGATTTCCTTGACTCTTTCATTTTCGGTTTTGGGACAATTTTTTTTCCCTCGCTCTGTTTGCTTGGCTGTTTGGTCCGTTTATTGCTAGAAATTCCACAGGGAACTGCCATAGGACACTTATGCAGCCCCAGGTACTCCGTCCCACCCTGCCCCACACCCAGCCCCAGCACCCACCTCAACACGAGTCCCATTCCCAGTCCCAGCCCCAAATTCCCATTTCCACTGGTGCCTGGTTATTAGGCCAAAGAAACAGCTCAAGATGATTCGGGGAGGTTTGCCTATCTAATTTAATTCAGTGACAAGGTCGGAAAGAAAATTTCCGATGTGTGCTTATAAAGTATCCCCTTCCTCCCACAACTACCACATGAAGGCACTCGGGAGGGTGAATAGACCAGATGTTCAAGTTGCCAGAAGCTGCTTGGCCGTGGTGGAGTGTGTGCCTCGTCCCAGCACTTGGGAAAAGCCCTGTGGAGTTCCTTCCTGCCAGCCCCAGAAGAGCTAGTGACATCCAGCTCAGCCTGGGCCAGACAGAGAGCCTCGCTTGCAAAACCCACCAATCAAGAAATAATAAAGAAATACACGAATAACCCATCATATAAGCCAATAGACAGTTCGATGAAGAATTACAATTAAAAACTAACAGGCCATGGTGTTCAGAAAACGCCTGAAACAATCAAGACGTTTGCGTGTGAGTCTTGCCACAGCTTGGAAGCATCAGGGGGCAGTGTGTCCTGAGCAACAGGCGAGAAAGACGGCTCGTGGTGAACTAACTGGAGGGCTGTAGGTGACTGCAGAGATTTCCACCGCGGGTGGGGGTGGGGGTGGGGGTGGGAGCGTAAAATCCGTGATTTCCTAATGTGCCCATGCTCGCTGAACACCCCACTGACAAAGTCTGAATGGAGCCGCTGCTCCCGTCCCCAATGCACCGGATCTTGCTGGACGGGAGCACAGTCGCAGTGTGTGCCGGTGTCTGTTGATTCATGGCGTCCTGATTCATTGCTTCAGCCAAGTGCCTTGGCGGGGATATGTATGGCCTTCAAGCCAGTGGCTCCTGGGCAGGCAGAGTGTGAGCAGTGGCTGCAGAACCTGTCCCCTGGCCCGATGCGGGGAGATGGGATCCATTCCAGGGACAGCGGTGGAAAGGTGCAGCCGAGTTCAGAGTCCAGTTTACATCTCTGGCCAAAGGGCCATGCTTCCTGTGCCGCACTCATCTCCTGGAGCACAACTTCTTGTAATCTCTTCTGGCCTTGGCCATGAGTGGGGCGACTTTCTTGGCTGGGACACTTCTGCCATTTTTCACTGTCCCCCAAGAAGCCACTGACGTGTTCAGGGGGCGTGCAGAGGCTGGTTTGGGGACAGAGGCAGGACTGGTCCCCGAGGCACACTGGCTGGATTTGACAGATTTATCCGCCCCACCTGTGGCACCATGCTCCCGACCTTGGGGAAGAAGGCTGCCGCCTGCTGGCCACATCCCGCTATTGACGAGGACCATCCGGGTTGGCAGGCTTTGGGGAGGATGGACCTCAGCAGCCCTGCTGCTGCTGCTGCTGCTGTTGCGGTTGGGTTCTGGGAGACTCCGCTCTGGAGGCACCTGCGGCCGCTGGTCCTTCTCCAGCCTGGTCTCCCAGCCCTGGTTTTTCTCTTCCTGCCAAGCTCTGAGGCAGTGAAGCCTCCATAAGCCACCCGACGCAGCAAGGATTTCTGCAGGTCTCTTGTCCAGGGAACGGGGCTGGGCGGGTGAGTGCTCGTCCCGGGAGGGACCGCAGACAGGATTCCGTGGGATTTCGCTTGCTGGCAAGGTGCACCTCGCTTCCCCGTCCTCCTCCTGTCCCTCCAGCTCTTCCCGCCTGGGGCTTGAATGCGGCTCCATGCACTGGGCTGGACGCCTGGCATCCCGTAGGGAGCGGTGGCCCTGCCTGTGTCCATAACTGAACGGCTTCATGGGGTGCACTCTGGCACCCCCAGGTGCAGGCTCATCTCCTGCTTTGGAAGGGCAAGAGAGCACCATGCCCTCACATCTGCAGGAAGACGCCCAATCCGAGCCCAAGCGGCACCCGCCTCCTTGGGCTTCCTGTGGCCTGGCAGATGGGGGATCCTGGAGCAGAGCCGGGTCTCCCTGGGAGATCCCCGCCAATGTCAGCGTTCCGCACTGGCCCTGCTGCCGAGCCAGCCTCTTCCAGCGGGAAGCCAAATCCCTCGCCAAGGGTCCAAGGAGCGTGTGTACGCGCAAGCCCTTCACCGTCTTCCTGATGCCCGTCTCCCTCAGGATGCGTGGAGTCATGGGCAAGGCCGAGAGCTTCCGCAAAGCTTTCAGCAGCTTGTGTGGCTGTGTGGTGGTGCCCAGGCGGACCTTGTACTTCCACGTGGCCCGCAGCACCCGCTTCCCCTCCATCCCCATCCCCACCCGCTTGCCTGGCTGGTGCCAGGAGTGGCTCACGGCAGCTGCGACTGTCCCCCAGCTAGTTCCTTTGATGGCACTTCACTGCGTGGTCACTGGTCTCTCGAGGGCGGGCGCCGCACACCTCTCTACCAGCTCCCAGGGCGGTGGGCTCTAGCCAACGCGATGCCTCCCCTCGCCTCACTCGTACCTGGCTTCTGCTCCTCCTACAACGCGGAAATCCCTGGTCCTGCAGAGCTCTGGCGCCCGCCCCAGCCCCCGCTCCCGGCCTTTATATACTCCCCACATCCTGGACCCACCCTCTCGGCTCGCTGTGCTTCTTATTGGCCAGCTGGGCTCCTTGTGCATCAAGGTGCCTCCCAGAAAACCCTGGCTTTCCCCCACAAGCTCCTCCGAACACGCCTACAGGGAAGCGCGCCTTACCACAAGGGAGGCCCTGCTCCACACACCCACAGTTCCTTCCCCTGGCGCTTGGCTCAGGACGTGCCTTCCATCCGCTCCGTCCGTTTCACTCATCTCACAGCAGGGGTGCAAACACAGCCCCCTTCCTCGGCATGACAACCTCTGTTTCTTTTCCTCTATGTACTCTCCTTAGGATCATCCCCGTTCCTCTCCACCAAGCTGCTACCATCCTGCTACCTTTTCCAGTTGTCTCACTTCTCTGCCTGGCAGTGTCTCTGAATGGATTTCCTTGACTCTTTCATTTTCGGTTTTGGGACAATTTTTTTCCCTCGCTCTGTTTGCTTGGCTGTTTGGTCCGTTTATTGCTAGAAATTCCACAGGGAACTGCCATAGGACACTTATGCAGCCCCAGGTACTCCGTCCCACCCTGCCCCACACCCAGCCCCAGCACCCACCTCAACACGAGTCCCATTCCCAGTCCCAGCCCCAAATTCCCATTTCCACTGGTGCCTGGTTATTAGGCCAAAGAAACAGCTCAAGATGATTCGGGGAGGTTTGCCTATCTAATTTAATTCAGTGACAAGGTCGGAAAGAAAGTTTCCGATGTGTGCTTATAAAGTATCCCCTTCCTCCCACAACTACCACATGAAGGCACTCGGGAGGGTGAATAGACCAGATGTTCAAGTTGCCAGAAGCTGCTTGGCCGTGGTGGAGTGTGTGCCCTGTCCCAGCACTTGGGAAAAGCCCTGTGGAGTTCCTTCCTGCCAGCCCCAGAAGAGCTAGTGACATCCAGCTCAGCCTGGGCCAGACAGAGAGCCTCGCTTGCAAAACCCACCAATCAAGAAATAATAAAGAAATACACGAATAACCCATCATATAAGCCAATAGACAGTTCGATGAAGAATTACAATTAAAAACTAACAGGCCATGGTGTTCAGAAAACGCCTGAAACAATCAAGACGGTTGCGTGTGAGTCTTGCCACAGCTTGGAAGCATCAGGGAGCAGTGTGTCCTGAGCAACAGGCGAGAAAGACGGGTCGTGGTGAACTAACTGGAGGGCTGTAGGTGACTGCAGAGATTTCCACCGCGGGTGGGGGTGGGAGCGTAAAATCCGTGATTTCCTAATGTGCCCATGCTCGCTGAACATCCCACTGACAAAGTCTGAATGGAGCCGCTGCTCCCGTCCCCAATGCACCGGATCTTGCTGGACGGGAGCACAGTCGCAGTGTGTGCGGTGTCTGTTGATTCATGGCGTCCTGATTCATTGCTTCAGCCAAGTGCCTTGGCGGGATATGTATGGCCTTCAAGCCAGTGGCTCCTGGGCAGGCAGTGTGAGCAGTGGCTGCAGAACCTGTCCCCTGGCCCGATGTGGGAGATGGGATCCATTCCAGGGACAGCGGTGGAAAGGTGCAGCCGAGTTCAGAGTCCAGTTTACATCTCTGGCCAAAGGGCCATGCTTCCTGTGCCGCACTCATCTCCTGGAGCACAACTTCTTGTAATCTCTTCTGGCCTTGGCCATGAGTGGGGCGACTTTCTTGGCTGGGACACTTCTGCCATTTTTCACTGTCCCCCAAGAAGCCACTGACGTGTTCAGGGGGCGTGCAGAGGCTGGTTTGGGGACAGAGGCAGGACTGGTCCCCGAGGCACACTGGCTGGATTTGACAGATTTATCCGCCCCACCTGTGGCACCATGCTCCCGACCTTGGGGAAGAAGGCTGCCGCCTGCTGGCCACATCCCGCTATTGACGAGGACCATCCGGGTTGGCAGGCTTTGGGGAGGATGGACCTCAGCAGCCCTGCTGCTGCTGCTGCTGCTGCTGCTGCTGCTGCTGCTGCTGCTGCTGTTGCGGTTGGGTTCTGGGAGACTCCGCTCTGGAGGCACCTGCGGCCGCTGGTCCTTCTCCAGCCTGGTCTCCCAGCCCTGGTTTTTCTCTTCCTGCCAAGCTCTGAGGCAGTGAAGCCTCCATAAGCCACCCGACGCAGCAAGGATTTCTGCAGGTCTCTTGTCCAGGGAACGGGGCTGGGCGGGTGAGTGCTCGTCCCGGGAGGGACCGCAGACAGGATTCCGTGGGATTTCGCTTGCTGGCAAGGTGCACCTCGCTTCCCCGTCCTCCTCCTGTCCCTCCAGCTCTTCCCGCCTGGGGCTTGAATGCGGCTCCATGCACTGGGCTGACGCCTGGCATCCCGTGGGAGCGGTGGCCCTGCCTGTGTCCATAACTGAACGGCTTCATGGGGTGCACTCTGGCACCCCAGGTGCAGGCTCATCTCCTGCTTTGGAAGGGCAAGAGAGCACCATGCCCTCACATCTGCAGGAAGACGCCCAACCGAGCCCAAGCGGCACCCGCCTCCTTGGGCTTCCTGTGGCCTGGCAGATGGGGATCTGGAGCAGAGCCGGGTCTCCCTGGGAGATCCCCGCCAATGTCAGCGCTTCAAGACTGGCCCTGCTGCCGAGCCAGCCTCTTCCAGCGGGAAGCCAAATCCCTCGCCAAGGGTCCAAGGAGCGTGTGTACGCTGCAAGCCCTTCACCGCCTTCCTGATGCCCGTCTCCCCCAGGATGCGTGGAGTCATGGGCAAGGCCGAGAGCTTCCGCAAAGCTTTCAGCAGCTTGTGTGGCTGTGTGGTGGTGCCCAGGCGGACCTTGTACTTCCACGTGGCCCGCAGCACCCGCTTCCTCCATCCCCATCCCCACCGCTTGCCTGGCTGGTGCCAGGAGTGGCTCACGGCAGCTGCGACTGTCCCCCAGCTAGTTCCTTTGATGGCACTTCACTGCGTGGTCACTGGTCTCTCGAGGGCGGGCGCCGTGACAGCTCTCTACCAGCTCCCAGGGCGGTGGGCTCTAGCCAACGCGATGCCTCCCCGCCTCACTCGTACCTGGCTTCTGCTCCTCCTACAACGCCTAAATCCCTGGTCCTGCAGAGCTCTGGCGCCCGCCCCAGCCCCCGCCTCCCGGCCTGTATATACTCCCCCACATCCTGGACCCACCCTCTCGGCTCGCTGTGCTTCTTATTGGCCAGCTGGGCTCCTTGTGCATCAAGGTGCCTCCCAGAAAACCCTGGCTTTCCCCACAAGCTCCTCCGAACACGCCTACAGGGAAGCGCTTACCACAAGGGAGGCCCTGCTCCACACACCACAGTTCCTTCCCCTGGCGCTTGGCTCAGGACGTGCCTTCCATCCGCCTCCGTCCATTTCACTCATCTCACAGCAGGGGTGCAACACAGCCCCCTTCCTCCGCATGACAACCTCTGTTTCTTTTTCTCTATGTACTCTCCTTAGGATCATCCCCTGCCTTCCACCAAGCTGCTACCATCCTGCTACCTTTTCCAGTTTTCTCACTTCTCTGCCTGGCAGTGTCTCTGAATGGATTTCCTTGACTCTTTCATTTTCGGTTTTGGGACAATTTTTCCCCTCGCTCTGTTTGCTTGGCTGTTTGGTCCGTTTATTGCTAGAAATTCCACAGGGAACTGCCATAGGACACTTATGCAGCCCCAGGTGCTCCGTCCCACCCTGCCCCACACCCAGCCCCAGCACCCACCCCAACACGAGTCCCATTCCCAGTCCCAGCCCCAAAATCCCATTTCCACTGGTGCCTGGTTATTAGGCCAAAGAAACAGCTCAAGATGTTTCGGGAGGTTTGCCTATCTAATTTAATTCAGTGACAAGGTCGGAAAGAAAGTTTCCGATGTGTGCTTATAAAGTCCCCTTCCTCCCACAACTACCACATGAAGGCACTCGGGAGGGTGAATAGACCAGATGTTCAAGTTGCCAGAAGCTGCTTGGCCGTGGTGGAGTGTGTGCCTCGTCCCAGCACTTGGGAAAAGCCCTGTGGAGTTCCTTCCTGCCAGCCCCAGAAGAGCTAGTGACATCCAGCTCAGCCTGGGCCAGACAGAGAGCCTCGCTTGCAAAACCCACCAATCAAGAAATAATAAAGAAATACACGAATAACCCATCATATAAGCCAATAGACAGTTCGATGAAGAATTACAATTAAAAACTAAAAGGCCATGGTGTTCAGAAAACGCCTGAAATCCCAAGACGTTTTGCGTGTGAGTCTTGCCACAGCTTGAAGCATCAGGGGGCAGTGTGTCCTGAGCAACAGGCGAGAAAGACGGCTCGTGGTGAACTAACTGAGGGCTGTAGGTGACTGCAGAGATTTCCACCGCGGGTGGGGGTGGGGGTGGGTGGGAGCGTAAAATCCGTGATTTCCTAACGTGCCCATGCTCGCTGAACATCCACACTGAAAGTCTGAATGGAGCCGCCGCCTCCGCGTCCCAATGCACCGGATCTTGCTGGACGGGAGCACAGTCGCAGTGTGTGCCGTGTCTGTTGATTCATGGCGTCCTGATTCATTGCTTCAGCCAAGTGCCTTGGCGGGGATATGTATGGCCTTCAAGCCAGTGGCTCCTGGGCAGGCAGAGTGTGAGCAGTGGCTGCAGAACCTGTCCCCTGGCCCGATGCGGGGAGATGGGATCCATTCCAGGGACAGCGGTGGAAAGGTGCAGCCGAGTTCAGAGTCCAGTTTACATCTCTGGCCAAAGGGCCATGCTTCCTGTGCCGCACTCATCTCCTGGAGCACAACTTCTTGTAATCTCTTCTGGCCTTGGCCATGAGTGGGGCGACTTTCTTGGCTGGGACACTTCTGCCATTTTTCACTGTCCCCCAAGAAGCCACTGACGTGTTCAGGGGGCGTGCAGAGGCTGGTTTGGGGACAGAGGCAGGACTGGTCCCCGAGGCACACTGGCTGGATTTGACAGATTTATCCGCCCCACCTGTGGCACCATGCTCCCGACCTTGGGGAAGAAGGCTGCCGCCTGCTGGCCACATCCCGCTATTGACGAGGACCATCCGGGTTGGCAGGCTTTGGGGAGGATGGACCTCAGCAGCCCTGCTGCTGCTGCTGCTGCTGCTGCTGCTGCTGCTGCTGCTGCTGCTGTTGTTGGTTGGGTTCTGGGAGACTCGCCTGGAGGCACCTGCGGCCGCTGGTCCTTCTCCAGCCTGGTCTCCCAGCCCTGGTTTTTTCTCTTTCTGCCAAGCTCTGAGGCAGTGAAGCCTCCATAAGCCACCCGACGCAGCAAGGATTTCTGCAGGTCTCTTGTCCAGGAACGGGCTGGGCGGGTGAGTGCTCGCCCCGGGAGGGACCGCAGACAGGATTCCGTGGGATTTCGCTTGCTGGCAAGGTGCACCTCGCTTCCCCGTCCTCCTCCTGTCCTCCAGCTCTTCCCGCCTGGGGCTTGAATGCGGCTCCATGCACTGGGCTGACGCCTGGCATCCCGTAGGGAGCGGTGGCCCTGCCTGTGTCCATAACTGAACGGCTTCATGGGGTGCACTCTGGCACCCCAGGTGCAGGCTCATCTCCTGCTTTGAAGGGCAAGAGAGCACCATGCCCTCACATCTGCAGGAAGACGCCCAATCTGAGCTAAGCGGCACCCGCCTCCTTGGGCTTCCTGTGGCCTGGCAGATGGGGGATCCTGAGCAGAGCCGGGTCTCCTGGGAGATCCCGCCAATGTCAGCGTTCAAGACTGGCCCTGCTGCCGAAGCCAGCCTCTTCCAGCGGGAAGCCAAATCCTCGCCAAGGGTCCAAGGAGCGTGTAACGCAAGCCCTTCACCGTCTTCCTGATGCCTGTCTCCTCAGGATGCGTGGAGTCATGGGCAAGGCCGAGAGCTCCGCAAAGCTTTCAGCAGCTGTGTGGCTGTGTGGTGGTGCCCAGGCGGACCTTGTACTTCCACGTGGCCCGCAGCACCCGCTTCCCTCCATCCCCATCCCCACCCGCTTGCCTGGCTGGTGCCAGGAGTGGCTCACGGCAGCTGCGACTGTCCCCAGCTAGTTCCTTTGATGGCACTTCACTGCGTGGTCACTGGTCTCGAGGCGGGCGCCGACAGCTCTCTACCAGCCTCCCAGGGCGGTGGGCTCTAGCCAACGCGATGCCTCCCGCGCCTCACTCGTACCTGGCTTCTGCTCCCTCCTACAACGCCTAAATCCCTGGTCCTGCAGAGCTCTGGCGCCCGCCCCAGCCCCCGCCACTGGCCTGTATATACTCCCCACATCCTGACCCACCTCTCGGCTCGCTGTGCTTCTTATTGGCCAGCTGGGCTCCTTGTGCATCAAGGTGCCTCCCAGAAAACCCTGGCTTTCCCCCACAAGCTCCTCCGAACACGCCTACAGGGAAGTGCGCCTTACCACAAGGGAGGCCCTGCTCCACACACCCACAATTCCTTCCCTGGCGCTTGGCTCAGGACGTGCCTTCCATCCGCCTCCGTCCGTTTCACTCATCTCACAGCAGGGGTGCAAACACAGCCCTTCCTCGGCATGACAACCTCTGTTTCTTTTCCTCTATGTACTCTCCTTAGATCATCCCCTGTTCCTCTCCACCAAGCTGCTACCATCCTGCTACCTTTTCCAGTTGTCTCACTTCTCTGCCTGGCAGTGTCTCTGAATGGATTTCCTTGACTCTTTCATTTTCGGTTTTGGGACAATTTTTTTTCCTCGCTCTGTTTGCTTGGCTGTTTGGTCCGTTTATTGCTAGAAATTCCACAGGGAACTGCCATAGGACACTTATGCAGCCCCAGGTACTGGGTCCCACCCTGCCCCACACCCAGCCCCAGCACCCACCTCAACACGAGTCCCATTCCCAGTCCCAGCCCCAAATTCCCATTTCCACTGGTGCCTGGTTATAGGCCAAAGAAACAGCTCAAGATGATTCGGGAGGTTTGCCTATCTAATTTAATTCAGTGACAAGGTCGGAAAGAAAATTTCCGATGTGTGCTTATAAAGTATCCCCTTCCTCCCACAACTACCACATGAAGGCACTCGGGAGGGTGAATAGACCAGATGTCAAGCTGCCAGAAGCTGCTTGGCCGTGGTGGAGTGTGTGCCTGTCCCAGCACTTGGGAAAAGCCCTGTGGAGTTCCTTCCCCTGCCAGCCCCAGAAGAGCTAGTGACATCCAGCTCAGCCTGGGCCAGACAGAGAGCCCGCTTGCAAAACCCACCAATCAAGAAATAATAAAAGAAATACACGAATAACCCATCATATAAGCCAATAGACAGTCTGATGAAGAATTACAATTAAAAACTAAAAGGCCATGGTGTTCAGAAAACGCCTGAAACAATCAAGACGTTTGCGTGTGAGTCTTGCACAGCTTGGAAGCATCGGGGGCAGTGTGTCCTGAGCAACAGGCGAGAAAGACGGCTCGTGGTGAACTAACTGGAGGGCTGTAGGTGACTGCAGAGATTTCCACCGCGGGTGGGGGTGGGGTGGGGTGGGAGCGTAAAATGGCGGATTTCCTAATGTGCCCATGCTCGCTGAACATCCCACTGACAAAGTCTGGAATGGAGCCGCCGCTCCCGTCCCCAATGCATCGGATCTTGCTGGACGGAGCACAGTCGCAGTGTGTGCCGGTGTCTGTTGATTCATGGCGTCCTGATTCATTGCTTCAGCCAAGTGCCTTGGCGGGGATATGTATGGCCTTCAAGCCAGTGGCTCCTGGGCAGGCA
Source organism: Orientallactaga sibirica (assembly GCA_036365145.1). Lineage (NCBI taxonomy): Eukaryota > Metazoa > Chordata > Mammalia > Rodentia > Dipodidae > Orientallactaga > Orientallactaga sibirica. Next base: position 119,262 of record JAEOAD010001373.1, read on the forward strand.
GAGTGTGAGCAGTGGCTGCAGAACCTGTCCCCTGGCCCGATGCGGAGATGGGATCCATTCCAGGGACAGCGGTGGAAAGGTGCAGCCGAGTTCAGAGTCCAGTTTACATCTCTGGCCAAAGGGCCATGCTTCCTGTGCCGCACTCATCTCCTGGAGCACAACTTGTAATCTCTTCTGGCCTTGGCCATGAGTGGGGCGACTTTTTTGGCTGGGACACTCTGCCATTTTTCACTGTCCCCAAGAAGCCACTGACGTGTTCAGGGGCGTGCAGAGGCTGGTTTGGGGACAGAGGCAGGACTGGTCCCCGAGGCACACTGGCTGGATTTGACAGATTTATCCGCCCCACCTGTGGCACCATGCTCCCGACCTGGGGAAGAAGGCTGCCGCCTGCTGGCCACATCCCGCTATTGACGAGGACCATCCGGTTGGCAGGCTTTGGGAGGATGGACCCTCAGCAGCCCTGCTGCTGCTGCTGCTGCTGCTGCTGCTGCTGCTGCTGCTGCTGTTGCGTTGGCCCTGGGAGACTCCGCCTGGAGGCACCTGCGGCCGCTGGTCCTTCTCCAGCCTGGTCTCCCAGCCCTGGTTTTTCTCTTTCTGCCAAGCTCTGAGGCAGTGAAGCCTCCATAAGCCACCCGACGCAGCAAGGATTTCTGCAGGTCTCTTGTCCAGGGGAACGGGGCCTGGGGTGAGTGCTCGTCCCGGGAGGGACCGCAGACAGGATCTCGTGGGATTTCGCTTGCTGGCAAGGTGCACCTCGCTTCCCCGCCCTCCTCCTGTCCCTCCAGCTCTCCCCGCCTGGGGCTTGAATGCGGCTCCATGCACTGGGCTGGACGCCTGGCATCCCAGTGAGCGGTGGCCCTGCCTGTGTCCATAACTGAACGGGCGCTGGGGTGCACTCTGGCACCCCAGGTGCAGGCTCATCTCCTGCTTTGAAGGGCAAGAGAGCACCATGCCCTCACATCTGCAGGAAGACGCCCAACTGAGCCCAAGCGGCACCCGCCCCTGGGCTTCCTGTGGCCTGGCAGATGGGGGATCCTGAGCAGAGCCGGGTCTCCCTGGGAGATCCCCGCCAATGTCAGCGTTCAAGACTGGCCCTGCTGCCGAGCCAGCCTCTTCCAGCGGGAAGCCAAATCCTCGCCAAGGGTCCAAGGAGCGTGTGTACGCGCAAGCCCTTCACCGCCTTCCTGATGCCCGTCTCCTCAGGATGCGTGGAGTCATGGGCAAGGCCAAGAGCTTCCGCAAAGCTTTCAGCAGCTTGTGTGGCTGTGTGGTGGTGCCCAGGTGGACCTTGTACTTCCACGTGGCCCGCAGCACCCGCTTCCTCCATCCCCATCCCCACCCGCTTGCCTGGCTGGTGCCAGGAGTGGCTCACGGCAGCTGCGACTGTCCCCAGCTAGTTCCTTTGATGGCACTTCACTGCGTGGTCACTGGTCTCGAGGCGGCACCGCACACCTCTCTACCAGCTCCCAGGGCGGTGGGCTCTAGCCAACGCGATGCCTCCCTCGCCTCACTCGTACCTGGCTTCTGCTCCTCCTACAACGCATAAAATCTCTGGTCCTGCAGAGCCTGGCGCCACCCCAGCCCCGCTCCCGGCCTTTATATACTCCCACATCCTGGACCCACCCTCGGCTCGCTGTGCTTCTTATTGGCCAGCTGGGCTCCTTGTGCATCAAGGTGCCTCCCAGAAAACCCTGGCTTTCCCCCACAAGCTCCTCCGAACACGCCTACAGGGAAGCGCGCCTTACCACAAGGGAGGCCCTGCTCCACACACCCACAGTTCCTTCCCCTGGCGCTTGGCTCAGGACGTGCCTTCCATCCGCCTCCGTCTGTTTCACTCATCTCACAGCAGGTGCAAACACAGCCCCTTCCTCGGCATGACAACCTCTGTTTCTTTTCCTCTATGTACTCTCCTTAGATCATCCCCTGCCCTCCTCCACCAAGCTGCTACCATCCTGCTACCTTTTCCAGTTGTCTCACTTCTCTGCCTGGCAGTGTCTCTGAATGGATTTCCTTGACTCTTTCATTTTCGGTTTTGGGACAATTTTTTTTTCCCTCGCTCTGTTTGCTTGGCTGTTTGGTCCGTTTATTGCTAGAAATTCCACAGGGAACTGCCATAGGACACTTATGCAGCCCCAGGTACTCCGTCCCACCCTGCCCCACACCCAGCCCCAGCACCCACCTCAACACGAGTCCCATTCCCAGTCCCAGCCCCAAATTCCCATTTCCACTGGTGCCTGTTATTAGGCCAAAGAAACAGCTCAAGATGATCGGGGGAGGTTTGCCTATCTAATTTAATTCAGTGACAAGGTCGGAAAAGAAAGTTTCCGATGTGTGCTTATAGTATCCCCTTCCTCCCACAACTACTACATGAAGGCACTCGGGAGGGTGAATAGACCAGATGTTCAAGTTGCCAGAAGCTGCTTGGCTGTGGTGGAGGTGTGCCTCGTCCCAGCACTTGGGAAAAGCCCTGTGGAGTTCCTTCCTGCCAGCCCCAGAAGAGCTAGTGACATCCAGCTCAGCCTGGGCCAGACAGAGAGCCTCGCTTGCAAAACCCACCAATCAAGAAATAATAAAGAAATACACGAATAACCCATCATATAAGCCAATAGACAGTCTGATGAAGAATTACAATTAAAAACTAACAGGCCATGGTTGTTCATAAAACGCCTGAAACAATCAAGACGTTTGCGTGTGAGTCTTGCCACAGCTTGAAGCATCAGGGGCAGTGTGTCCTGAGCAACAGGCGAGAAAGACGGCTCGTGGTGAACTAACTGGAGGGCTGTAGGTGACTGCAGAGATTTCCACCGCGGGTGGGGGTGGGGGGGGTGGGAGCGTAAAATCCGTGATTTCTAATGTGCCCATGCTCGCTGAACACCCCACTGACAAAGTCTGAATGGAGCCGCTGCTCCGTCCCCAATGCACCGGATCTTGCTGGACGGGAGCACAGTCGCAGTGTGTGCCGGTGTCTGTTGATTCATGGCGTCCTGATTCATTGCTTCAGCCAAGTGCCTTGCGGGGATATGTATGGCCTTCAAGCCAGTGGCTCCTGGGCAGGCAGAGTGTGAGCAGTGGCTGCAGAACCTGTCCCCTGGCCCGATGCGGGAGATGGGATCCATTCCAGGGACAGCGGTGGAAAGGTGCAGCCGAGTTCAGAGTCCAGTTTACATCTCTGGCCAAAGGGCCATATGCTTCCTGTGCCGCACTCATCTCCTGAGCACAACTTGTAATCTTCTGGCCTTGGCCATGAGTGGGGGCGACTTTCTTGGCTGGGACACTTCTGCCATTTTTCACTGTCCCCAAGAAGCCACTGACGTGTTCAGGGGCGCAGAGGCTGGTTTGGGGACAGAGGCAGGACTGGTCCCCGAGGCACACTGGCTGATTTGACAGATTTATCCGCCCCACCTGTGGCACCATGCTCCCGACCTTGGGGGAAGAAGGCTGCCGCCTGCTGGCCACATCCCGCCATTGACGAGGACCATCCGGGCTGGCAGGCTTTGGGGGAGGATGGACCTCAGCAGCCCTGCTGCTGCTGCTGTTGCTGGCGTTTGGTTCTGGGAGACTCCGCCTGGAGGCACCTGCGGCCGCTGGTCCTTCTCCAGCCTGGTCTCCCAGCCCTGGTTTTTCTTTCTGCCAAGCTCTGAGGCAGTGAAGCCTCCATAAGCCACCCGGACAGCAAGGATTTCTGCAGGTCTCTTGTCCAGGAACGGGCTGGGCGGGTGAGTGCTCGTCCCGGAGGGACCGCAGACAGGATCTCCGTGGGATTTCGCTTGCTGGCAAGGTGCACCTCGCTTCCCGTCCTCCTCCTGTCCCTCCAGCTCTTCTCGCCTGGGGCTTGAATGCGGCTCCATGCACTGGGCTGGACGCCTGGCATCCCGTAGGGAGGTGGCCCTGCCTGTGTCCATAACTGAACGGCTTCATGGGTGCACTCTGGCACCCCCAGGTGCAGGCTCATCTCCTGCTTTGAAGGGCAAGAGAGCACCATGCCTCACATCTGCAGGAAGACGCCAAACTGAGCCCTGCGGCACCCGCCTCCTTGGGCTTCCTGTGGCCTGGCAGATGGGGATCCTGAGCAGAGCCGGGTCTCCCTGGGAGATCCCCGCCAATGTCAGCGTTCCGACTGGCCCTGCTGCCGAGCCAGCCTCTTCCAGCGGGAAGCCAAATCCTCGCCAAGGGTCCAAGGAGCGTGTGTACGCGCAAGCCCTTCACCGCCTTCCTGATGCCCGCCTCCCTCAGGATGCGGAGTCATGGCAAGGCCGAGAGCTTCCGCAAAGCTTTCAGCAGCTTGTGTGGCTGTGGTGGTGCCCAGGTGACCTTGTACTTCCACGTGGCCCGCAGCACCCGCTTCCCTCCATCCCCATCCCCACCCGCTTGCCTGGCTGGTGCCAGGAGTGGCTCACGGCAGCTGCGACTGTCCCCAGCTAGTTCCTTTGATGGCACTTCACTGCGTGGTCACTGGTCTCTCGAGGGCGGGCGCCGCACACCTCTCTACCAGCTCCCAGGGCGGTGGGCTCAGCCAACGCGATGCCTCCCCTCGCCTCACCTGCACCTGGCTTCTGCTCCTCCCACAACGCATAAATCCCTGGTCCTGCAGAGCTCTGGCACCCACCCCAGCCCCCCCCCCGGCCTTTATATACTCCCCACATCCTGACCCACCTCTCGGCTCGCTGTGTTCTTATTGGCCAGCTGGGCTCCTTTGTGAATCAAGGTGCCTCCCAGAAACCCTGGCTTTCCCTCACAAGCTCCTCCCGAACACGCTACACAGGAAGCGCGCTTACCACAAGGGGGAGGCCCTGCTCCACACACCCACAGTTCCTTCCTGGCGCTTGGCTCAGGACGTGCCTTCCATCCGCTCCGTCTGCTTCACTGCTATCTCACAGCAGGGGTGCAAACACAGCCCCCTTCCTCCGCATGACAACCTCTGTTTCTTTTCCTCTATGTACTCCTTAGATCATCCCCTGCCCTCCACCAAGCTGCTACCATCCTGCTACCTTTCCAGTTGTCTCACTCTCTGCCTGGCAGTGTTCTCTGAATGGATTTCCTTGACTCTTTCATTTTCGGTTTTGGGACAATTTTTTTTTCCTCGCTCTGTTTGCTTGGCTGTTTGGTCCGTTTATTGCTAGAAATTCCACAGGGAACTGCCATAGGACACTTATGCAGCCCCAGGTACTGCATCCACCACTGCCCCCCCACCCACACCCAGCCCCAGCACCCACCAACACGAGTCCCATTCCCAGTCCCAGCCCCAAATTCCCATTTCCACTGGTGCCTG